>PVIA01008255.1:0-73712 GCA_004024845.1 Tonatia bakeri
AAAAAAAAAAAAAAAAGAAGAAGAAGAAGAAAGAAAAGGAAAAGAAAAGCCAGTACGTCCCCTCCGGGAACAATCCAAGAAAAAGGACTCTCGGGGGACACGGCGGGAGACACTCGTGGGTCCCCCAGAGGCGCAGGAGGCCGGGGCGGGGGCTAGGAACTCACCACCTGGTAGCGGCCAGTCCCCGGCTGGTGATAATCCATCCTGCCCGGTTCGGGATCCGGCTTCACAGCCGGCGACTCCCCTAGATGCTCAGCCCCCTCCGTCACCCCCGTCGACGACGACGTCGCCGCAGGGTCCCTTCCGCCTCTGTTTCTGCCTCCGCGGTCACCGGGACAGGCCGCTTCACTTCCTGTCGCTCCCGCAGCAGCCGCGGAGACCTCCGCGTCAGCAGCGGCTGGATGAAGCTCCGGGGCGCCGCGCGCACTACTGAGCATGCTCGGGATGGTCGCGCATGCCTGCTTGGTCCTCCGGCGTCCCATCCGCGGCTGGAGTGGAGGGGGCGTTGGTTGCGTGGGAGGAGATGGAAAAGTAAGACTAATCACTGGGAGCCGTGTAGGTAGTCGGCAGGACGAGAGTGGGCGGTGGCAAAAGGCGAGGGGCGGAGATCGCGGTCCTTGATTGGTCTGTTCTGTTGTGCGATTTTCGCGCAGGCACAGGCTGGTGCACAATCACACCAGGCAAAAACAGATGTGAAGGAGGGAGGGAACGCATTCCTAGAACACCTGGGGACCTGACACCCATTAACCAGCATTTCTTCTTATTCACCAGTCCTAGGACAATGCAGGGAGATCCATCTCTATGACATTTATAAAACGCTCATCATCAGTAAGATAAGAGGTATCTTGAAAATATTTTTTGTTGTTCTTTTCCTCTTGGTGCTAAAAGATGTCAGAATCCAAAAAGGACTCTTCAGCCATACTCATATCTCACCATGGAAAGAGGCCTCTAGAGCCCTAGGTTACTGGGAGGATATAAGAAAATTATGAGATGATAGGAACTATTTTGTGGTTATACATTAATAATCTGAAAGAGTTTAACAGCAAGGAATCACTTTATGTGTAACGTTGTAAGACACTCTCAGTATGTGGTTAACCACACGTGACCTATTCAGCATGGAAGTGTCCAAATTTGTAGACAATTTTTAGAAGTTTTCATCTGAGCCTAATTGATGACATACGCCAGTTAGCAAGATCTCAAATACTCAGGAAGGTAATAGTTTATGCATTTGCTATTAACAAGGGGACTTGAAGATTAGAGAAAGCAAGGTGGGGATTGGATTACTGTTAAGATTAGGTGCTCTCTGGACGGTTAATACACCCTTTCAAGGGTGTTACTTCTGGTATTTCAAAGGTGTGTTAACCTAGATGCACAGGAACAATGGGCAGGGCTGGCTTAAAACCTTTCACTGAAGTTATATGGGTGTTGACTACCCACCATGACCTGCCTGGTTAGGTATTTATGATCAAATCATCCTGTGAGGTTACTTTCCATAGAACCCTTTTCTTTTTAAATCCACACCTGTTGTGTGTGTATCTCCCACGGGCACAGAGCATGTTTCTCTGTGGAGAATAAGAATGTGATGGGCAACGTAGACCGAGGACCTTTTAACCCAAAGACCTGCCTTCCATAAGCTGAAACTACATTATGATCCCACGTGATTTAGCCCAGCCATCTTTTTTACTTTAACTCCTGAATTGCCAAAGGGGATTTCTGGAATGAAGAGGGCCAGTGGATGAGCCTCATTACTTGCTTAAATTGGTAAGAGTAAGATAAAGACAAACTTACCAAGATCAACAACCAAAAAAGAAATTACACCTTCCTAGTAGTTTTATTCAAAGTGTTCATCAGCTCTTCCTGTCTTTGCCATCTTAACATATACAGTGGTAGAGAGCATTAATAGACTAACAATATTAAGAAGTAATAATATATTTAAACTTTAAACTTGCTTTCTTTTTGGCTCACTTAATATACTTTATATTTAAATAAACACAAGACATTTTGTTGTTTTACTATGTAAGAGCTCACCCTGATAATTTCATCCAAATGGCATCACCTTTCAGTGATCAAAACAACAGTCACTGATTTAAAAAAAAAAATTATTAAGCAAAATAAAAAGAACATAAATCATTTTGAAAAAAACCTAACAGCCAATGTCAGCAGAGTGAAATTAGATTTCTACATCACTTATGGTCTGTATGGGTTATTTAGAGCTTAATTTAATATGTGCTTTTATTTTCATTAATCATTTATATATCCATTTGCTTTTCAAATAGGCTGCTGCTCTGGACAGAGACCATTTTTTACACCCAGCTCACCCAGAATGGTACTGAGAACACAGCAATGAAACCCAAAGACCTGACCAAAAGCAGACATGCTGAATCCTGTTAGAGTTACAGTCTCTTTCGATTTTATTCTCCTCCTAAATTTCGTGAGCATTTTGCTAATCTAGAGAACAGTTGAAAAAAATTGAACAAGAAAGCATTTTACCCCCAGTGGAGGAGGAAGAGAAAGAAGCAAAAGTGAAATAGAATGACACCTAACAGGTATTGCACACTTCTCAAGCTGGGACGGCATACGTTGTATCATTTCATCCTCACGGCAACTCCACAATGTCAGCACCACTGTAATCCTTGTTTAACAAATCAGGAAACTAAGGCACTGAAGGTTGAGGAACCTGTCTAAAGCCAAATCTCTAGAATGTGGTAACACTCCAGACCCTCCACTATATTGAGCACCATGATATTATATACCCCCTACACCCCCACTCCCCCAAAGCCCTCATTTCTTTCTGTCCATCACTACTGTGGAACTTGGACAGAAGACCAGAAAAAAAGTGATGCATCAAAAAGAGCCAATCCAAGTTTCTTAAATCCCTTCTTCTTGGTCTTTGTTTAACAAATGATTCTTTCTCATCTTCCCCCCCAAAAGCCATTCTGAACTCCTTTTGCCCATTTCACAACTAAGGCAGCTTGACCTGTGATGAGCCATCACAAGCGAGGCCCGGAGTTGTCCCACTAGGAGCAAGTTATATGGGATGAAATGAGAATAGCAGCAGTTTTATCATTTTAGACTCCTCACGCAACATCCAATATTTTTAATCCCTAATCTGTTGGTGGTGACTGCTCTAGTTACCTAAGGAATTGGTGGTGGTGTACCACTATAAATTACCTCAACTGGAATTTTAGAATTTTAGAACCTCTTGTTCAGGCCTAATTAGTTTTCATCTCCAAATACACAGCTGCCAAAATTTTACTAGTGCCACACTACTGTGCTGGGGCAGACAGGGAGATAAGCAGACTGATTTCCTGTCAAGAAAGCACACTCTACCCAGCAACAAGGGGTGTGAGTCACCAACAAACTCCAGCCTTTTTGCAAGGGTTTCCTTTAGCTTTCAACCTGAGGTCATGCTATTTTCCTGCTGGCATCTTGTCCTTTGACTGAGCAGATAAGGGTACAGGTCTAGCCACTTTTGCCTGACACTGGACCCCTTTAAGGTGTAATCTTTGCTTCAGAGGTCCCTGCTGAACTGGGAGAGATTTTGTCAGCTCTGCAGTATATTGTGACAACTCTCCCTGCCCAAATCTTTCTGCTTTTCACATATGTTAACCCCCCAATAAATCTCTTAAATTTGTAACTTTATTCCAGCATTTGCTTCCTGGAGGATCCAACCTACATAACTTCCAAGATGTAAAGTGATAGAACATTGTTAATATTGTCAAAATTGTGTTAAATGACTATAACTTTTGTAGTAGTTCTTTTATGTATTGATGTTTCATCTCCAGAATAACTCTCAGTACCTTACATTGTTAGTATTTTCTCATGGGGACATAATGTATCTATAGCCTCTAACTAAGAATAACTTTGATGTTGTTCTCTAGAGTGATGTCATCAGTTCATAAAGTCCCCTTTGCTTGGGACATACTTCCGGTTGGGAATCCCTCCTGCCTTCCCAGAAGCAGTCATTCCCTCCAGATGTAAACTGATTTCTTACCTTCCTCCATACTCTCCTCTTCTAACCACATGTGCTAAGCCACATATACATACCTGCAGCAGGATTCTTTGTTGAGATTCCCATTGGTTAAAAAGCAGTATATGCCACTGCCTGCAGATGGCCATCCACAGAGGCCTAAAGCACAGGCAAAGGCTCCATATTTTCCTTCCTTTTTCAGTGATTTTTAATGTTTTTATTACTTCCTATTCAACATAAAACATACAACATAGAACTACTACTGAAGTAGTTCTTGATGGTTAGTGTGGCCATAGATCTTGATAGTTAGTTGCATTTGGAATACGTATGATTTTATATATTTAGAATAATTAAAAAAGGTAAAATTACATTATCTGGAGATTTCTATATCTGCCTAATAAAAATTCAGTAGCCATTATTTTTTATACATTAAATTCCAAAGTACCATACTTTGCCATGTATCATGCACACATTTTTGCCTGAATTTTTGAGGGAAAAATAAGGATGTGCATTATACATGGGTAGTACTAATTCCATATCTACAGAAATGTTTTTAATTCTTTTATTTATGCTTATATATTAAAAACATAATTCTAAAAAGCAATAATGATATCTGTATGCAAAATAATACCCTGGAATGTGATCATTGGCTTTGTTTCTAAATATAAATAAGTAAAAAATTGGATTAAAAATTTTAAATGAAAGATTTTTTTTCCTGAAAGTTTGGGCCAAAAATGAGGGTGCGTATTATAAACAAGAGTGCACTATACACAGCAAAATATAGTATATTTAGAAAATGCAAGAAACTATTATTTGTTTTAGTAAGTGAAAATAAGCATAACTATTGCTCCAAGGTTTTATCTCCATTACCATGTACATGGCTCTTTTAAGCATTTGTGGACTGGAACTTCAAGTTGCCCTCATGTAATCTTCCTTATTTCACTGGTTTTGAGATTGCTGCCATCTGTTCAGCTCTATATCACAAGAGAAACTCTAATGTGAACAATTTGATAGTCAGGTATCTACTTTCCCTCTCTTTGTTCTTGACCAGTGCATTGGAAGAATCTAAAATACATCTAAATTTTGTTATCAGTCAGGATTCAGCCAAAAAGAGAATCAATAGAAGATATATATTAGAAATGCAGCCCTGACCAATGTAGCTCGGTTGGTTGAACATCCCACAAAGCAAAAGGTTCAACTCCACGTCAAGGTACATGCTTAGATTGCAGGCCTGGTACCCGAGAGGCAACCGATCGAAATTTCCCTCACATGTCGATGTTTATTTTTCTCTCTTTCTCCTTCCCTTCCCCTCTCTCTAAAAATAAATTTAAAAAATTTTTTTTAAGAAATCTATTGCAGACTCTCCCTCTTGGCAGCACGCCCACACCTTTCCCATTCCCTTCTTCTTCCCCCAGGCACGTTACCTTTGCCTTTCTCCCTTCCTAAGCTCCGAGGACCCTCCTTTTGCTTCTGCAGCTTGTCTCCTGAGCCTACACAGCCCAGCTGGTTCACTTCTACTACCTTTGTAACTTTATAAATAAACTTTCTCTTATAATTTGGAAAAATGGAAAAGAAATTTACCGCAAGGAATTGGCTTACGCTGTTATGGGGACTGGCTAGGTGAGTCCAAAATCCATAGCACAGGCCACTGCAGCTCTGGAAGAGTTCTAGAAGCTGCTGTCTACAAGTAGAACTTCTTCTTCCTTAGGGAGCCTCAATTCTGCTCTTGAGACCTTTCAGTGTGTTAAATAGGCCCACCCAGATTATAGAGGATCTCCTTTATAATCAGGGAACTGATTTTGGACTTTAATCATATGTATACTTTATCTTCACAGCAGTGTTTACATTAGTGCAGGATTCAATAACTGGGACTATAGTGAACCACGCTGACACAGAGAAACAATTATCACATGCTTATTTAAATACTACAAAGTAAAATGGTTTCTATATAATAAAAGATAAAGACAGGAACAAAACAGGAAAAGGGAGGAGGGACCAGAGATTTAACTTAGAGATTAAAATAAATTTTCATATTGACTATTTCCTATCAGCTCTATTTTTTATATGTGTATATATGTATGGTCTTCACATATACATATACATATATATGTATATATATGTATATATACACAGAGAGAGAGACAGAGAGGGAGAGATATTACCAGGCAACAATCAGAAAAGATTTGACAAACCCACCATCTTTGATTTGGTTTTTTGTTTGTTTTGTTTTGTTTTTCTCCTCCCTTGAAGGTTCAAAGCACAGATTTTGTGTTCAGCTACCCACCTTGGGCCCCAGTGAAGGGAGGGTGGTGCAGTCTGGAGTCGAGTGAGGATAGTCTGGAATGGGAGGCACCGGGGAGAGTCTTGGGGGAGCAGCTGTGATTTTCAGGGCCCCAGTATACCTGGGCTCCACAACAACCTTCTTCCTTGAGCTAGCCCCTCCCAGGGGAAAATTAATCACCTTACCTTGTGGGATACTGCTCCCCCACCCTCTGGAAATCCCCTCACCGCAACCTCTGTAAACCTGTTCGCTCCACTTAGCCCATCCTTTTTTTTTTTTTTGCTATCTTGTCAGTTTTGCTCTGTGTTGGTATTCTGTTTGGTTTGTGTTTTTTTTTTTTTCTCTTCTACCCTGCCTTCTCTCCCATCCTTCATCTTAACTCTTGTTTTGAGGAGACAGCAACATAAATAGGCTTTGGGGTCATCAGAGACTGGAGATAGGGTGCAGCCAATCCATACACTATCCTGGGAAACAGACTGGTGCTCCCCCCTCACCAGAGAGCCACCGAAACACCCTTCTGGCACCCAGCAAAACCCAAATCTGTGTTCAGGAACCCTAACAGGGCCCCACCCTGCTGAATATGGGGGGATAATCCCAGACAGACTCAGACTAGCGGCTCAGGGGATGGGGAACACGCACACCAGACCTCCCTGAGGTCAGAAAGGCGCCTGCCATGAGAGACCCAGGAACTCACAGCCCCTCGTCTCCTCCAGGGGCCGCCCCAGAAATAGTCTGGTCTGCGACTAGCCTGAGATTGACAGCAGGCCAACAGGCAAAGGCTGGCAGAGGTGGATCCTGTAGCAACTTGGGACATTTGCTGACACACCTTTGGATCCCAGTGCAGATAAAAGTCAGCTTTGCAGAGCAGCTTGGCCCAACCGGGGAGTAGCCAAGCCCAGAGGAATCAGCCATAAACTGTGGATTGCCTACACCTTTGAAAAGTCAGCCAAGGGCCAGATATGGACAGCACCAGGCATTGGCTCCCATCAGATTCAGATATCAGAGTGTGATCAAAAGGGAGATACCAGAAGGCAAGAACTAAACTGCACTGAGACAAATCCACTTAGTTCTTTTTTCATTATCCTAGTTATTTTTTTCTTTTTCAAAGCCATTTTATTTATACTTTTTATCTATTTTTTTCTTTTATTTCCAGTGCTGTAATTTTTCTGTCATATCTCCCGCTCTTATCTTTGAGTACTCCATTGCTCCCTTTTCTCCATTTATTATTTTTGTGACCTTTACTGTGTTCCTTTTCCCTATTTTCCTCTTCCAACTCATTATGAGTAGTAGCTTTCTTCCCATTTCTCTTCTCATAATCACTTTCTTTTCCTTTGGTCTTCTCATATTTTTTTTCCCCTTTCCCCTTACCCTACTTGCCCATTTCTCTCTATGCTTTTATTATTCTTTACTCTCTTGCTGTTGATATAGCTGTGGTGGGCAGGGTGTGTGTGTGTGCTTGTTTTGGTGTGGTGTTCTGCCAGCACATATAAAATAGCATACAACACGTGGTAGGGGTTGAAACTCTGAGGCAGCCATATAGATAGATGAGAGCTCCCACCAACAAATGGGCCAGTAATAATCAGAACCCAGATACAACAGGAGGGTCTATATAACCCACACAGAGCTCATTCCTAGAGCATCCAGATCAGGAAATCAAAGAGTCTGCACCACTCGGCTCCACAGGACTCTTAATACACAAGGCCGCTCTGCAAGACAGACAGTCAAAGCAAACCAACCTAGTACATAGAAACAAGCACAAAGAAACAAGTAAAATGGGGAGACACAGAAACAACACCCAAATGAAAGAAAAAGAGGAATAGCCAGAAAAAGAGCTAAGTGAAGTTGAAGCAAGTGACTTCTCAGACAGAGTTCAAAATAACAGTTATAAGGATGCTCCAGGAACTCAGTGAGAACTACAGGGAAATTAGTGGGACCTTCATTGCATGAAAAAGGACACAAAAACCTTGAATAAGAACCAGATGGAAATGAAGAATGCATTGGCTGATGAAGAACACACAAGAAGGGATTTAGAACAGGCTAGATGAAGTAGAGGATCAAATCAGTGTGTTGAAAGACAAAGTCGAAAAAAACGTACAGACAGAGAAAGAAAATGAAAAAAAGACTCTAAAAGCATGAGGACAGCCTAAGGGAGCTTTGGGACAAGTGGAAACACGACAATATTTGCATCATAGGGAGACCAGAAAGAGAACAAAGGATAGAAAACTTGTTTGATGGAAACCTCCCCTAACTTGGTGAGGGAAAAAGTTACACAAGTCCAAGAAGGACAGAGAGGCCCAGTCAGGATCAACCCAAAGAGGCCCGCTCCAAGACGTGTTATAACCAAAATGGCAAAATTTAAAGACACAGAGACCATCTTAAAGGCAGCAAGGGAGAAACAGCTAGTAACATACAAGGGAGTTCCAATAAGGTTATTAGCTGATTTCTCAATAAACACTACAAGCTAGAAGGGATTGGCAAGAAATATTTCAAGTAATGAAGAGCAAGGTCCTGCAACCAAGACTACTCTATCTAGCAAGGCTCTCATTTAAAATGGAAGGTGAAATAAAGAGCTTTCCAGACAAAAGAGGGCTGAAAGAGTGCATCTCCACCAAACCAGCACTGCAAGAGACGCTAAAGGGACTGCTTTAAGAAGAGGAAGAAATAAAGAGGGAGAGGGAGAGAGAGATAGAGAGAGAGAGGACACAGGTACAAAGGGAAAAATGGCAATGAATAAGTACCTATTAATGATAACCTTAAATGTAAATGGATTAAATGCTCCAAGCCAAAGGCATAGGGTAGCAGAATGCTTAAGAAAACATGACCCACATACAAGTTGTCCACAAGAGATTCACCAAAGAACAATAGATATTCACAGACTAAAAGTGAAGGGATGGAAAAAATATTCCACACAAATGAACATGAAAAGAAAAAGCTGGAGTATACATATATCAGACAAAATAGACTTCAAAACAAAGGCAATAACAAGAGACAAAGAAGGTTGCTTCATAATACTTAAGGTAGTAGTCCAACAAGGAGATATAATTCTTATAAACGTATGCTCCCAAAATAATTGCGCCTAAATATATAAAGAAAATTTTGGAGGACTTTAAGAAAGAGATGGACAGCAACAGACAATGTAGGGGATTTTAACACCCCACTATCAAGAATGGATAGATCTTCCAAACAAAAAGTCAACAAAAATATTGAACAACACTCTAGATCAAATGGACTTAATTGATATTTATAGAATATTTCACCCCAAGGAAGCAAAACACACATTCTTCTCAAATGTGCATAGATCATTCTCAAAGACAGACTACACAAAACAAGCCTTAACAAATTCAAGAAAATTGAAATCATACTAAGTATCTTCTTGGATCACAGTGACTTAAAACTAGAAACCAACCTAAAGAAAAAAAAAACTCAGAATCATTCAAATACATGGAGGCTGAATAACAGATTATTAAATAATGAATGGGTTAACAATGAGATCAAGGATGAAATAAAAAAGTACCTGGAAACAAACAAAAATGAACACACCACAATCCATAACCTATGGGACATGGCAAAGGCAGTCCTGAGAGGGAAGTTTATAGGAATACAGGCCTACCTAAAAAAGATAGAAACGTTTCAAGTAAACAACCTAACCCTACATCTACAAGAACTGGAAGAACAACAACAAACAAACCCCAGAGCAAGTAGAAGGAAAGAAATAACCAGGATCAGAGCAGAATTAAACGACACGGAGACTAAAACAACAATCCAAAGGATCAATAAATCCAGGAGCTGATTCTTTGAAAAGATAAACAAAATTGACAAGCTTTTAACCAGATTCATCAAGAAAAAAAGAGAGAGGACCCAGATAAATAATATCAGAAATGAAAGAAGAAAAGTAACAACCAATACCACAGAACTACAAAGGATTGTAAGAAATTACTATGAACAACTATATGCCAAGAAATTGGACAACCTCTGTGAAATGGATACATTTCTAGAAACATACAATCTCCCAAAACTGAATCAGGAAGAAGCAGAAAGCCAGAACAGACCAATAACAACTAGCAAAATTGAAGCAGTGATCAAAGCACTACCGACCTACAAAAACTCTAGACCAGACAGTTTCATAGGTGAATTTCACCAAACATTCAAAGAACTAATACCGATCCTTCACAAACTATTCCAAAGAATTCAAATACAGGGAAAACTCCTGAACTGTTTTCGAAGGCCAGTATTGTCCTAATCCAAAAACCAGTAAAGACACAACAAAGAAAGAACATTACAGGCCAATACCTCTGATGAACAAAGATGTGAAAATCCTCAACAAAATACTAGCAAACCAGATCCCACAATACATTAAACAGATCATACACCATGATCAAGTGAGATTTATTGCAGGGATGCCAGGATGATACAATATTCACAAATCAATAAATGTGATACATCACAGAAACAAAATGAAAGGCAAAAATCACATGATCATATCCATAGATGCAGAAGAAGCATTTGATAAAATCCAGCATCCATGTGTGATAAAAACATAAGATGTTAAGGTGAGGACATCTGGCAAACCTGTAGAGAATTTTTATAAAAATTTGAGCCAAACAGTGAATATACCCAGAAGCAAGATTTCAACAGACAGAGAAAATGGTTCTCAGAATGGCAGTTTGCAGCTGCTTTTACACATTTTTTCTTTTTTTGTTGTTCTTTTTTTCTTTTATGCATTTTGAATTAAAGAATATGAGCAAGATAACATGAAGATGGGAGAAAGCAAGGTGGGGATTGAATTACAAAATAATAGATTATGTGTTCTCTTAAGGGTTGCTTCAATTATTTCAAAGGTGTTAAACTAGGTGATTTTCCTTCTGAGAGACCTGGAAAAGGGCAAATTACAAAGACTATTATCCTAGAGGCACAGAAAAAAATGGATAGGGCTTGCTTAAAGTAAAGATAAACCTTTTATTCGAAGGTATAAGCCTAAAGCATGACTACTCATATGACCTGTCCACTTAGGAATTTATGTAATCAGATTACCCTGTGAGGCTGCTTTTTGTAGAACTGCTTTTCGTCCACACATACATACAGGAAAGTATGCAATTCATAATTGTACAGCTTAAAGCTTTTTCAGAAAGTGAACGAACACATACAACTAGTACCTATATATTAAGACACAGACTGTTTCTAGAGCCCTAGAAAAGCTTTTGGCTCATTTCCTGTCTCTACTCCCATACAAGGGGTAACCATGTTCTGACTTGTAGCAACATAAACTAGTTGTGACTAATTTATAGTTTTGACTTTGTGTACATGGAATCATACTAATATGTATAATTTTGAGTATGATTCTTTTACTTAACTTTATATTTGAAATCTTTATTGATGTTGCTGAGGGTGGTTGCAGTTAGTTCATTTGTGTTGCTGTGCAGTAATTGTGACCCCGTAATCCACACCCTGACTTGTTTTCCCGTACCTCCATGTAATCTTCCCCCCTTAATTTCAAATGCATAAATGAAGCTGCAAAATTGTTATTCTTGGGAACGTTTAAGATCTTTCTCTCTTGCATATGTAGTAAGTTTGGCTCAAATAAACTCTTGTAAAAAATTCTCTGCAGGTTTGGACATTTCTTACATTGACATATTCCGCTGTGTGAATATACCATATTTGTTTAACCTGTTTTACTGAATATATATACATAATGGACCTTTGAGTTGTTTGCGGTTTGGGGCTTGCATTCGTTTCCTAGGGCTGCTGTGACAATCACAACCTGAGTGGAATAAGCAACAGAAATTTATTACCTCTCAGTTCTGGAGGCTAGAAGTCAGAGATCAAGTGTCAGCAGGGCCGGTTTGTTTGGAGGGTTGTGAGGAAGAACCTGTTCTATGCCTCCTCCCCGGTTTCTGGTGGTTTTCTGGCAGTCTCTGGCATTTCCTGGCTTGTAGAAGGATTGCTTTGATCTCCGCCCTCATCCTCACATGGCATTCTCCCTGTGTGCATGGCTCTTCCAAATTTTCTCTTTCTGAAAGGTCACGAGTCATATCAGAGTAGGGCCTCACCCTACTGCAGTTAACATTTGGGTTATTTCTACCTGAGTTGTCTTATTTGATCTTTACAATTATTACCCCTGGTAGACCTGAATTTGAAAGCTGTCTCTGTAGCTTACCAACACTGGCCTAGTCAAATGTTTCTTAGCACATTAATTTTCTCATTTGTAAAAGAAAAATAAAATTACCCACTTTACTGTACTGGAATGAGGATTTAATAAAGTAAAAAAATACCTAATATAGTTCCTGTCATATGGTAGGTACTTAATAAATGGCAACTAGTAACATAATGATTCACGTTTGTAGCAGACAGTTCTAGAATCTGTTTCATGACTTTCGGGAGAATCTAGACTAATATATGTAATGTATCCCCTGCTTCATGAAAAGTTGCCTTAGGTCATATATACATGACATATCCAAAAGGTAATTTTACCTTCTAGAGTACTGAAATCATTGAAGGATGACAAGAAACATTTGTAAAACGTGTACTTTTATTCTACACGTGATTTACTTGCCAACCTCAGAGAGGTTAAAATGTTAGTTCAAAGAGTTCATTTTTATGGAGTACCAAAGCATTTGTCTTTTCAAGGAAAATAAGTTTAATTTTATTTATCTGGCAAATGAGGAAAATCATATCTCTAAGGAATATGGCCTTAATAACTTACTGGAAACAAAAGCATCTTCAGACTTAACTGAGACCATCTAATTCTCAGAGTGAGCATCTGAGAAAGTAAATGACCAAACTTTCCAGGAGAATTTTTAATGAACTTTTATAAAATCTAGATTTAGATAGCCTTTAATGTAAAATATTAATATAAACCATAAAGAACTTTTTTTAAAGATTTTATTTATTTTTAGAGAGCAAAGGGAGGGGGGAGAGAGAGAGGGGGAGAGAGAGAGAGAGAGAGAGAGAGAGAGAGAAACATCAATGTGCAGTTGCTGGGGGCCGTGGCCTGCAACCCAGGCATGTGCCCTGACTGGGAATTGAACCTGCGATGCTTTGGTTCACAGCGCATGCTCAATCCACTGAGCTACACCAGCCAGGGCACCATAAAGTACTTGTAAGTATGCTTTATAATTTTAATAGCTAAAGTTGCACAATAAATATTTTTTCTGATTATAGAAAATTTGAAAACATACCAAAAAAGACAAAACGTTTATTTTTGTCTTTTTGATGCACTAAATAGTGCATCACATGCTAAGCATTCTATAAATGTCACTTAGTATTGTTAGCTATTAATATTCTTTAGTATGGTACTGTACTCAAATCTTAAAACAAGACACATAATAATTGACTAACTACACTTGAAACTTGTAACATTACTTATAGATAAATTATTTATAATGCTTTCTCAGTTTAAATTTTAAAATCTATAAAGTATATCAAGTCAAGTAGCATGAATTCTAATCCCTAATTTTTAATTTATGGAATAATTTTGTGATTTTGTTTAATTAATTTATTTTTTGTGTGGACATAAACTTTCAGTTCATTTGGCTGAACACGAAGGGGCGCAACTGCTAGATCACACGGTAAGAGTGTGTTCAGTTTTGTCAGAAACCCCCCGGGCTGCCTTCGGAAGCGGCTGCGCCGTCTGCATCCCCACCGGCAGGGAGTGAGAGTTCCTGCAGCTCCGAGTCCTCTCTGTTGTGATTGTATTTTCCACGTGTTAAAGGCATACATAGCTTCCCCGAAAAACATAATTTGTCACATCTTCTAAAGAAAGTGCTTAAAAATACAAATGAAAATTAAATTTCCATCCCCAGGCCCACTAACCACTTCCTCACATCAACCAGTTCAATAACTCTATATGGGGAGCAGCGACCATACTGGACAGAGTAGACACAGAAAGTTCCATCACTACAGAAAGTTCTACCACGCAGGGCTGTATTTAGGTCTCTCGGCAGGAAGTGGAATGTTTAGATTATGTATCAATTGAAGAGTACAAGAGTAATGTGCTTTTGATCCAATTTGAATTCAACGGTGCAATATTTAGTCATTAAAATTTTTCTAATAGGATCCAAATTTATATCATGAGAACTAGATCAATCATCTATGGTAAGGATCAAATGCAAAAAAAAAAAAACAATGTGTGAGCATGATATACACATTTTATTTCACAGTTTTCTGCAATAACTGAAAAGCTCCTCTCACCATGCCTAACAAATGTTATCTTTTAAAATACTTAATAATGTAACATATTAAACACAGCTTTAAAAACTTTTTTACATTGAAAAATCACAATTTACTCAGAAATAGAAAGACTAATATAATAAACTTCCTTGAATCCATCACCCGATTTCAACAACTATCAATTGATAACCAAACTTTTTCATCTATATCCTACCTGCTGTCACCCCTTACCCCTCACTGAGTTCTTAATATTATCAAATATATAGTCCTTAAACAAATAAAAGAAACCAGTTAGTATTTCTGACTTTTACATCAAATTTCAAAGTTGAAAGCACATATGATATTGTCATCTCTTCAAGGTCACTGATCATTTTGTGTCAGAAACACTACAGATCAATATTCAGGAAATGAGAGCAGTACATTTTAATCTATTATTTGCTAAGAACAAAATGAAGCTTTAAAAATAGACTAAAAAATAATCAATAGAAACAAAGGTACTTAGGCTATCAAATTATTCAAAGTAGACCAAATAACCTTAATAATATAAACAAGTTACTACCTCACACCCATTAGGGTAGCAACTCTCATAAAGCAGAAGTTAAGTGATGGTGAGGATATAAAGAAATTGGAACCCTTCTGCACTTCTGGTGGGGATGTAAAATGGCATAGCCACTGTGGAAAGCAGTATGATGGTTCTTCAAAAAATTCAAAATAGAATTACCATATGATTCAGCAATTCCACTTCTGGGTATATACTCAAAAGAATTGAAAGCAGGATCTCGAAGAGATATTTGTGCGCCCATGTTCAGGCAGCATTATTCCAAATAGCTAAAACATGGAAGCAACCCAAGTGTCCATGGAAAGAGGAATAGATACACAAAATGTAGTATATAAATACAATGGAATATTCCATGCCTCAAAAAGAAAGGAAATTCTGACATGTGCTGCAACATGGCTGAACACTGAGGACATTGTGCTAAGTGAAATAAGCCCTCCATGAAAACAGTAATACTGTATGATTCTACTTACATGAAGTACTTAGTCAACATTATAGAGACAGAAAGTAGAATGGTGGTTGTCAGGGACTAGGGGAAGGGTAAAAAAGCGGAGATGTTATTGTTTAATGGTATAGAGTTCCAGTTTTGCAAGATAAAAAGAGCTCTGGAGATGGATGGTTGTGATGATCGTGCAATAATATGAATGGATTTGCTTAATACCGCTGAACTGTATACTTTCAAATGGCTATGATGGTAAATTTTGTTATGTGTATTTTATCAGATTTTTGAAAGTTGGGGGGCAAAAACAATTTAACACACCACACTGCTATTGGCAACAGAAGGCAAACTGTATATAAAGAGTAAGGCAAGATGGATTATGTGTTTTGCACATGTGTTTGCAAATCTAGCACACACAAATAGGTAAGCAATCCCTGTATATCTTGAAAGAAAATATTAATCATGTAGGAACTCGGTTTTGGCTTGAAGATTTTGTAATTTCTAGTTAATGTGGAAAAAAATAATTAATAGTATAAATATAAAGAAAACATACATAGTTGATGATAAATGTCTGCAGTGATGGACAAAAATAAGTTCATCTGCTCCGATAAAAGATTCTACTCCCAGGCCAGAAGAGATGGAGAATGGATTATGAAACATTCAACCAATTTAGCACAGAGATTCAGATACAGGGGTGAATAGACAAGACATACAATCATTTGCATTGAGGTTACTAGTTGGGTTTACCTGTGCATTGGGAAATTTGGTAGCCATTGTAGAAGTTTTATGATAAAAAGAAAGATAAACAAAGAATCAATGGTACAGGTGAAAACCAAAAACAGAAACAGGAAACATAGCTGAATATAGACCCAGTTGTTTCAGATGAGGTGTGTGTATGAATCTGAGTTACAATTTATTTTTCATTTTTTTAAATCTATAAACATTTACAAAACAGACTACATGAACTCTGAGATCCTGTCCACTCTAAGTTTAATAAATTTTGATAAGTTTTCTAAATTTCAGTTGCCTTTTGAAATTTTAATTTGTATTCTAGTTCTTCTCTGGGTAATAACTTGTTGGCTTATAAAAATTTTAAATTCCATCATTCACTAGTTCATCCAGGCATTCTTTGTTTTACAAAGTACCTACAACCATATAGTGAGGTCACAAAAATAAATCAGGTGTCTTTTTTGCTCTCAAGGGGCTCGGTATCCACAGGAAAGCGAACAGGTATACAGGTAATTTCATTATTTTCAAGGATAAGGATGACTGAGGTGAAGAAGTGGGCTAAATGAGTTTCTGGCAGGGACTTTTAAAGGTAAAACCTGGGGAAAGACGCACAGGGCCTGGAAAAATTGCAGGTAGTTAAGCATTCTTGGGGAAAAGGGTGATGAGCAATTGGGCTGTACGGTTAGGAGTGGCTTTGTAATGAACAACTCTGTTTGGCATGCTAAGGACTTGGACTTTATCCTAAAGGCAAAGGGAAGTCAGTTAAGAACTCAAACCAAAAATATTAGAACACAAATCCATATCAACTAACCTGAAGATTATATGGAAGTGTATTCAGAAGATTAGAGGCACTTAGGGAAACTGAAAGAGAAAAGTAGTAATCTTTATCCTTACCTAGACCAACCCAGTGACAGTGGACACTCAGAGGCAGGAATAGAGCCCAGAGATAATTGAGGAGGTAGAAATGACTTGATGTGTTAAAGGTCCCACCCTGGGATTTAAAAGGTCTAGGGGCGGGATCTTGGAACCAACAGTTCAACATGTCCCAGGTAAGGCTGTTGATTAGTCAGGTGTGGGACCCACCTTTGCAAACTGCATCTCAATAAGCTTGAGTGTGAAAAAAAAAGGGGGGGTGGAGGATGGCAGTGAGAGGGCCAAGGGGAGCCTTTCTATACAGATGGAAAAGGCTCTCCCATTCCCTTGCCAAAGGAAGTAAACCAGCAGGAGGGGAGGAGCTGGAGGAGCTGAGATTGTGGAATGTTGCAAAGGAGAGATTTCAAGAGAAGGAAGATCTCGGTTCTGAGAGAGGAACTAAAGAAGAAAGGATAGGAACATACACCCAGGCAGCTGGGGAGAGAGTGATAGGAACAGGGTTGGACGAATTCTACCTTGAACTCCCTCCTTTTTACTCAATGGAGCAGGACCTTTTCTGAAAGGGCCACGGTACATAAGTGGGGGTTCACAAAAGAAAGATAAGCTATGGATAATTTTTTAGTATAGTTATGTCTTATGTAATATTTGGAACATACATAAACTAAAAAGTAATTTGTAATTCAAATTTAACTGGGCATCCTAGATATTATCTGGCAACCCTCTATGAAAACTTGAAAAACCAGATGTGTGGATTATGACCTCGTACCTAAAGTTAACATTGAAGTTTACTATGAAAATTCCCTGCATTTATTAATACTTATTGGCAAGCAAGACTCACTGTCAGCAGCAGACAGGGCCATGGACACACAAGCAACGTTGACAGATTAGCTGGTCACTGCCGACCTGCTCTTTCCTATGTTTTGCTTCTGTCCCATTTCCCAGAAACATACCCTTTCACGCTGAACCAGAATCAGTGTTTCCTAACCATGGATCATATGTTAGGATTTTGTTATCCAGATTTGAAAAATCCTGATTGTTTCTCTTGTACTACACCAAACCAGCTACCCTGGTATTGGCTAAAAATAAGGTACCCAACTGTCCCGGTTTGCCCAGTACTGAAGATTTCCCAGGACTTGGGATTTCCAGAGCTAACACTGGGAATGTCCCACACAAACCAGGATGGCTCTTCATCTGCCTTGACCATGGTAGATTCTTTTAAGCCAGTGATGTCTCTATGTTGATTATTAAGCTTTAATTCTCCTGGGAAAGTCATAATTTTTCTCCTCAAAAACCCTGGTTTTCATTGCTTAAATTCTCTCTTATATGAAAGGTAATAATTTACAAAGAAAGAGGTACTTTTCTCATGTTTTATGCCATATCACACTTCAGTTCTTAGAACATTCTCACTGGAAAAGTATGTCAATTATAAGATAATATTTTTTCTAAGCTTATTATTAGAGAAGCTATTTTTAAATGATTGGGTCAAGAGAAGAGTTGATCCTTATATGTAGGCTGACTTTACCATTTATATGCCAATTTAGAGACATCCCATGCTCCATGAGTAATACAGAATGATACAATATATCTGTGTATCTGTATATGTATTTCCTGAAGGCAAAAGGAAATGTGATATATGAATGACTGGCACCGTGTCTTACTTTCAAAATTCAAAAATTTTGTTTTTGTATCTTGAAGCGAATTATCTTCATGCAAACTTTAAGGAACCTTGAATTCCACTGGCCCAAGCAGATCTTTACCATGGGGCATGAACAAAGGCAACATCATTTTGGAGGAGTGCTTAGATCAGTTAAAATTTTAATTATGCTGGCAATGTTAGTTAGGGTCCTAATTTATAGTTATAAAAGAGGCTAGGTGCTAAACCGATATTGATTTTCTTCTTATTTAATAACTAAACTTTGATATTAGTTTAGGATAGCAATATGACCAGTTAAAAGACTCCTTTTGACATCCTCCATTGCAACTAGATGTAGAATTTAGAAAGTCTCCTTAAGAAAGGGATAGCCCACTTGCATGAACCCTTTTCACTTTCTTTCCTTTCTTTTACTTCTTGCCTGAAACTCAGACATGGTGGCTGGAGCTTCAGCAGCCATCATGGGCCATGAGAAAACCTTGAAGATAGAAGCCATGGATGGATGGGAAAGGCACAGTAGGAATATTGAAACAGGCTTGTTCTCTGGTGACTCCAGCCCACCCTGTGAGCTCTAGACCACCCACCCTCAAACGTGTTTTACTTGAGCAAAAAAACACTTAAAGATCTTGTTATTTTTCTTCTTTGTGACTAGCTGCCAAATGTAAAACCCAACTGATAGAATTGTTCATTGTTGTGACTACATGTATACATAAAGGTGAGGTAGTATTGGTTGGATTAGTAGTAACAGTAAAGCTTATTGAGTGCTTCCTATGTACCAACTTCTGAAATACTTTCTGAATAGTATGCTATTCAATTATCAAAATACTTTATGAAGTATGTATGTACATACTTCATTTTTCATATAAAGAAATTGATCTCAGGGATGTTAAGTTCAAAGGCACAAAGAGAAAGTGGTTGTATTGGAACTCAAAATTAAATTTTGGATGGTAAGCATGCAGTAGGGTACACAGATGTTCAATTATAATATTGTACACCTAAAATTTATATAATATTATTAACCAATGTTACTTCAATCAATTTAGTTTAAAAAAACAACAACAGATAAGCTGTCATGAGAGCCCTGGTTCTATACTTCTCAAAGGAGAAGGGAATATAACCCTAGTAACAGAATGTGAAGATTTTATAATTTTTAATGCATCAGTCATTCATTTGTGGAATTATCTGTGTTTCTTATAATCATAAGACACATATCCCATTTTTATATCTACTCATTTCGGGGAAAGGAACCCTGTAAATATTTCTAGGAATATTAATAGTCCCAAGAAGATTATGAAACAGGAGAGCTGCTTCTTCAGAGCCCTCAGACCCGCGTTAGCCTTTTTCTCACCGCTGGTTACAGGCAGAGCGGGGGCAAGATTCCACTGGGCTCTGTTCATGGCCATAGTCGTTACTGGTTTATTGAATTTATTTCCACAATTTTCTGGCAGATGGCAGTAAAATGATTTTTTCCAGCTTGCACACTTATTTGGGCTAGTGGCAAAGCTAGTTATGTGCTCTGCTCCTCTATTCTGGGCACCCTAATTTGTAATCTCCTACTTAAAACACCCCCAAAGTCTTAATTCATAGAAGTGAGTGTGTGTGTGTGCATGTATGTACACGTAAGAGAAAGGGAGAGGGAGAGAGAAATTAAGTGAAGTAATAGCCATTTAAACATACTGCAGTACTGGCCGGGTGGTCTGGTTGGTTGGAATGTCATCTCATACACCAAAAGGTTGTGCATTTGATTCCCTGTCAGGGCATATACCTTGGTTTCGAGTTCGATCCCTGGTTGGGCACATAAGGGAGGCAACTGATGGATGTTTCTTTCTCACATCCATGCTCCTCTCTCTCTCTCTCCCTACCTTAAACTCTCTAAAATCTACAAACATCCTTGAGTGAGGACTAAAAGTTAATAATAAAATAAAATTACAGTATTCTTACTCTGATTATTATAATCCCTTGATCACCTCTATCTCATTTTCCAGATGAAACTCTTTTTAATGCTCAAAATTTTTTCCCGGTATTTACTTTCATATTTCTAAGGAATCTGTTTATACTGGTGTACCTTATTTATCAATTTCAAATTTATTTATTAATATCCTATAATAGTAAATGAAGATTTAAAGCTCTTCTGCCACCAGTTCTACTTTCCTTACATCTGCCACTTTCCCAAGATAGTTATAATGCAATTTTTTGTTAAGTGGGTTTTCAGTACTACATTTGCATGTCTGTGTAAATGCTGACACTTCAGAGTCATGTTCTTTCCTGTAAAACACTATTTTTCCTAGCATTAATAATGGCCATATTTTGTCATTTCTGAACATTAGTAACAGGCACATCTTTCAATTTCTCATGAAAAAATTGTGTACATGCTCCATCATGTCCCTCTAAAATTAATATTTTTCAAGTGCTCAAACATATCAGATAATCTATCGATTTTATTTTTTTTCTCGGAGGCCCTAGCCATCCTCTGCTCAAATCCTGATTGATTTACTGTTGGGCTTGTTGCTCAGCTATCACTTAGGGTGTCCTTTCGCTATTACTCTGGGACTTTCCTTTGCCTCCTACCTGTGCTGAGTCGCTTCCTTTCTGTGGTCCCAGAAGTTTGCCACCAAACAGGTGTATTCTCATCTGTTGCAGTGTATTCTTCAGTAGTTTCCTACAAAAGTTCTAAACTTGAGTTCTCATGTGTCTTCAAGTGCTTTTACTTACCCTCATACTTAACTACGAATTTGTCTAGGAGAAAAATCGTTGTTTCAAAAACGTTTGGAGAATGGTTTCTCTGTTTTCTCGGATGCTAAATTTCTGCTAGCTGGTTTGATGCCATTCCTATTCCCTCGCATGTGAACTGATTTGAAAGACACTTTCAAGATTCTTTTAGCCCTCGTGTTCTGTAATTTCATGACTATATGCCTTGGTGGGAATCTCTTTTCATTTAAAGAGTCCCTTCAATCTGAAGACTCGTGGCCCCGGTTCCAAGAAGTTTTCTTGTTCTCTTTTTTCAGAACTCCTCTTTCTTCAGATGTTCTCCTACATTAATCCCTAGAATCTATATTACATTTTCTTTACTTGTCTTTGTCTTTTTGTCTTACTTTCTGGGAATTTTTCATCTATTTATCATTCATATTGTTAATTTCTAAGAGCCCTTTGTCATTTTTTTTCTGTTTGTGTTTTTACTTTTTAGGTGAGAAAACATAAAATGGAGTAATTTTAAGTGAGCTGCTAAAATAATTAACATCATGAAGTTTGAGGCATGTGGGAAAACATCACTCTTGTTTAACTAGCCGGGAAATATAAAATTTTTGAACTTTCCAGTCTGTGTCAGTACCTGGTTATACATCTGGACCTCCAGATAACCTTCCGATTATTCCCTGAAGGGCCCATGTATCTAGTGATTACCCTGTGAAGTATTCACGTATACATCCATCAGACACCCAGTATCCAGACCAACCTGGGACTGACCCCACCTCCAGGCACCCATCTTCCAGACCATCTAGAATGGCTCATCCTGACCGCCTGACATCTGACTGATAACCACCCTTGACCATGCCTCATCCTGACTGCCTGAACAACCCTTGACCAATCCTAGGGCTAAGAATACAGGACTGATACTTTTCAAGAATATACCTTTTACTATAAGAACTTTTTAACTTTTCTTTCTTCTTTAGAACACTTCTGGGGTTTGGCTGTGTATCCCATTTGCAAACTCCAAGACCCTTGAATAAACCACTATTATCTCCAGCACAGCCTCCAGACTGTCTTTGAGCACGTGTAACGAAGAGATGCAATGTCTTGGGGGAGGTGAGACATGCACCAGGATGTTAGTGTTTGGGGATCAAGTCAGGAAAAGACGATTAACAACTTTCTTTGGAGAAATACGAGGAGCTACTACACTTACGCATTTTCTAAGAAGATCACCAGGAATAACCTAGGATCAGACTGCTTTACTTCTCAAAGTAGCTTTAGGGCTGCCCTTGTTGAAGTCTATGAAACAACAGTGTCTGAGTCCAGATAAAATGAAATGTGCAGATTGGCTTACAGTAAGCATCAGGCAATCTAACAGGTGGAGAATCATGTCACACAAAACAAGATGATCTTCCCATTGTTGAGCTCTCACCGATACCAAAACGTGAATTTAGATTTCATTTTATCTTCTAATTCTTTGGCCACAGGATTCCTTAGGTTCGGAAGTAACTCGAGTGCTTCACTAAGCAAATTTGCTCAGTTTGGTTTGATATTATGCACAATAATAATGGAGGTCCACACACTTCATCACTTGAAATGATTTCTCTCAGAATCTTTCTTGTTTTATGACCTTTTCTGTTAACTAAGCTAAATTTATATTTTGTAGTTCTCTCAGTTTTTTGGGGATTTTAGCCCTTTCCTGAAAGACCAACCAAGTAGCTAAAAATCTGCACCGTTATATAGCTGTCAAACTAGCCCCCTGCACTCTCTCTTTTTTACCTCTAAGATAACCTGACTCTTAACTTCCCTTTATGAAGTTCTAGAACAATTTGGTCAGGGACACACATCACAGCCTCACCCTTCTCTCCAGCTGATTAGCCAACATATTTATACAGACGGAATTTCATTTAATGTGAAAATCAGGGGTCGTTGCAGTATTGTATAAGAAGCATGAAGGACAAACAGTCTGACCGTTTCTTCAGAAGACAATGGAGGCAGGCCTTTGTGGATAATACAGACTCAGCTCTCAGGCCTGTCTTAGCAGAGACTGAGCCACTTCCTCCCTTGGAACTGCCGCTGTCCTGAGTCACCACCCTGCTGTTGCCAGGTGCTTGTTTGCTAAGTAGTAACACACTACACCCCCACTTCCCCACACAGAGTTCTGGGGAATTGCCCCAGTTTTCAGCTCTGCTAAGGTGGTTTGTGACTCATCCTCCTTTCTCTTTAGTGACCTTTTAAAGAGACAGGAATAACCTCTATTTTAATTTTTTTTATTTTCATCATTTCTTGTGTAGACCTCTTTTATTTGAACACAAGCTGTAATTAAGTCTGAAATCAATAACTTTGTTTTGTACACGATTTATATAATTGCCTTTGTATTCTACTTCTCGGTTAAAATATTTTCTTTCCACTGGGAGAAAAAAAATTTTGTGGGAGGATTTTATTTCCTAAGGACAGTCAACTACACTTCCCAATAAATGCTAACAGCAATAGTCCAAAATAAGGCACAGAACTGCAATCCTAGGAACTCCACTTAGGATCTGTTTACTTTTAGCTTTACACATAATACATCTCCTGGAATGACAAGGACTGTCAGTGCAAGGAAAATCAAGGGGTTGATCTTTTCTTTTAGACGTTTTATTTATTTTTAGAGAGAGGGTAAGGGAGGGAGAGAGAGAGGGAGAGAAACATGGATCGTTTGCCTTTCACACTCCCCCAACTGGAGATCTGGCCTGCAACCCAGGCATGTGCCCTGACCAGGAATACAGTTTCCAACTGGTGACCTTTCGGTTCGCAGGACAACACCCAACCGACTGAGCCATACCAGTCAGGGCGAAGCAACTGACCTTTGGACAGGTTGGCAACATCAAATGATGTTTTTAAAGAATCTTAATTCTAGTGTATATATTTCTTTGTTTTATTTTATTGCTATGGTTTAAAAATTACTATCATCATTAAAAATCCTTCACCCTTTCTTAGACTTGAAAATGCCCTTACCAATATTTTCTGTAAAAATGTTTTGGCATGTTCATTAGTGATTTAATCCCCCATAGAATGGAGAAGCCCCTGTGGAAGTTATGTGTTCGTGTATGTACCCAACTCCTATCCCTAGCCCTGGAGCCAACTGGATTAGACAATTTTAAGCAGCCCAGTTTTGTTAGAACATAAGGTGTGAAGGTGGGAATGGCAGGAGATGATGTAAGAGAGACAGTGTTAAAGAGCTTGAATTTTGTTATTTTAGAGTTTGTCATAGGTCTGGAGAGAAAAGCTGGGTATAATCTAATTTTAGCAAATCTAAAATCTAAATTACATCAATTTTCCTAAGTTCAAGAAGCAATATTTTTAAAAATTCAGAGGAAAAAAGTATAAGGCTCCTATATAGTTCAAGAGAGCTTAAGGCTTCAGACATATATTTCTCATTACATAATTCAAAGGGCACTGGTAATCATACTCATACTCAGGAGATACTCTACACTGTAGCGCTATTGGTTTAGCATATGCATGAGTGAATGAGAGATATAAAAAAATGTGATTCACAGGGAATTTTCTGGTAACTTCACATTTAAATTATATATTATATATATATAGCTTTGAATATGATATTTTCCATATATATATATATATATATATATATATATATGTAGTGGAAATAAAAAGCACATAAAAAAGGACACCGCCCAAGGACAGCAATATGCCTAAAGAATGAGCTAAGACTATTTCTCAAATACCATACATAGTGAGTTTTTTTTTTCTCCTCGCTTCCTTCCCCCACCTCCTTTCTTCCTCTCTTCCTTTCTTTCTTCCTTTTCTGTTGTATTTGACAGAAAAAATAAAAGAAAGAAAGAAGGCCTCAGGAGCTGGCATTAGAAACCACGAGTCCTAGCCAGGCCTGCCGCTCCTGAACACCGTGTTTGCATACTGGTCGTTATTGGGCGGTGCCAATGCATCACGGCTGTGGAGCCGGGGTACATGGATAAGCACTAGTCATTTTTATATAACCTCAGACCAAGTAGCAAGACGGTCTCTATGACATAATAGAAAACTGTAGCTAGAACACGAATGAGGTTCATGTAACACAGTTTGCTTAAGACACTTTCACACGCCACCTAAGGTAATTATCCTGGAGTTCCAGATGCATGTGTTTCAAGAGCAGCGGCAGATTTAGGCTTTGTGGGGTTGAAGCACAGACGTTGGGGAGGAAGCCCCTGCTTAAGGAGAAATAAGACTGACACAGTCAAAAGCTCCTACAGTTTCTCCCAAGGTCTCAGGAAAGGCTTATGCAAGTGAGGGGCCCTAAAGCTTAATTAAGCTCAGATTTGTCTTTGCTCCAGGAGAACTTCCTCTGATGAGGTAGGACCTGGCCCCGGACAATCACAAAGCCATTGCCACCACCCAAACACATTTTTTGAGGGACTCTGGTCACCTGAAACGCAGAACAGGGAAAATGATTTGAATGACAATTTTCTCAGTTATCCCAAGATGACAACATAATTAATACCACCCCTATCTAGATACACAGGAAAGAAGTTAATTCACTGCACACAATAGCTATCTCAGTGTAATAAGGGCTAATTCTCTGTCAGTTGAGGAAAACTGCCGTAACTCTATATCTTCTGCTATTCTTTGCTGAAAATGCATCCCTGGAAGTTACAATAAAATGTACAAGATAAAATATGTCAGAGTGTTCACTTTTGGTCTCTTCAAAGCTGATTTCTATGAGATTAAGTTATCATTCCAGATTGCAGTCCCAGACATAGGGCTTACTCATAGTGGACTTATATAAGCAAATATGTCCTTCTAGTTAGTATCAGAGAAGCAGTATCAATAATTAGGACCAAGAGCAAAGGTGAGGTCATAAACAGGAAGTGAGGAAAAGCATCAGGGACCACAGGGGGCAGGAAGGAGATATCAAATCTGAACACAACCAGTGTGCAGACGACACAGTGAAAGCATATGCATGTCCCATACTGTTCTAATATTTTCCCTCAAGGAGAACAATCTCCCAATGGACAATCATGAATGAATATTAGTAGACAAAGGAAATTCACAATCTTCTAAATGAGACGATGTTTCTTAAGTTGCGTACGTTTCATGTCAGTTGTGGGACATAAAGCATAGCTACACATTAGCTGTGCTTCTGGGAGAAGACATCTGGGAAGGACTCTTAAAAAAGGCGATGCTTGAGAGGAATCTCAGGGATGAATAGAACGTCGTAGGTGCATAAGTCTGGGTAAGAAAGCAAAGCAGTGTAAACAAGAACTTGATGAGCAGCTGTGATGCTTGAGCAGCTGTGAAAGATGGATTCAGGGCAGGAGTGAAATAAAGATCATACCACATCCAGAAGAGAAAAGATCATTCCACAAATCCTAAAACAGTTGATCCCAAGGTGGATTCTAAATTGGATTATTAAAGAATGCTTCCTGTCTTTCTGGTTCCCAGCATGGATTAACTTGAAAAGATCAATACATACTAAACTCATCTCTCCAAATCCCACAACCTAGTTCATGACTGGCAGGGGCAAAGAGTGTCTGTGTGCTTAAGGGAGGGGGGGGAGAAGAAAGAAGAAGAAGGTTATTGACTAAGGGGCTTCAATGAAAATTAGAATAACAACACCGGGGATTAAAGTAGGCAATGGAAAGGCATAGCACTGGGAGATATTAAGGCCAGATGACTGAAGAAAGAAAAAGAGAAAAAATGTGCCAAGTTTCAAAAGTGTTAGAAAAAAGAGTTCCAGAAATTAAACATAGAGTATAGTACCACATATACGGATCCCAAGATAATAACGGCAGGTGCAAACAGTTTGGGAGTACATGGAGGAAAGAGACTTCCTCTTCATCTGATGGAGGAAGTAGGTCCTGAACGGCTGCCATAAAACAACTGCTCTTAAATTATAGACCCCAGATGAGAATTTGTTGGAAATACAGATTCCCAGGCACTGCCTCAGACCTAGTGAATCAGGGTCTCTTAGGTGGGATCCAGCAATCTGTGTTTTAACAAGCCACCAGGTGATTCTGGCACATGTGAAAGTTTGAGAACCACTTTCCTGGTAGTTCAGGGAGAGTTGACAGCTTCTTGGGAATAGGAAGCTCAGTCTTATCCCAAGGGCCAGATTCTACCTTGATGGTTATATGCTAAAAGTTTTTATTTCAAAAGCCATCCAATTTTTTTGCAGTGTTTAGATTTCAGGGATCAGTCACAAACTCTTTTGTTAAAAGGATTCTGCTGCAGAAAAGAATATAATTTTTCTCTAACCGCCAAGAGTTAGAATGATCTTTTTATAGCTCTGAAAATAAAAGATTGAAAGAGAAAACTTAGTGAACTTGCTGCTGATTCATTTGTACCAACCGATAAAATTTATGAACCATCACAAATTTCACTGTAGCTATTATATCATGACTTTAGGCAATTATTTACAACAACGCTTCACAAATCCTTGACGCACTCAAGTACAAAGGTTCCTGTGAAGTATTTTATAATAGATAATATCAGGTTCCATAGCACATCCTCTTCTTTCTGGGCACAGAAGCTTAGAGAACAGAAAGTACACTATAAAGCAAAGTACTGTTTAATTTAGGAGACTGATTCCCCTCCTAGTAAATCCAATGAGCAAAAGGTTATTTATCTGGTAAAAAATAAATTACTTCCTTCTCAAACAGTCTAGGAGTCAGGGTCCAGGGGACAGAATTCTCACCAGTTACTTGAAATGGAAAAGTTCAATATAAAGAATTGTTAAATAGTAGAAGGTGGTTATTTACCAAAACAAGTCCGAAAAAGCCAGGCATTATAAAAGCATCTACTAGCCCTGACTGATGTGGCTCAGTTGGTTGGGTGTCCTACAAACTGAAAGGTAGCAGGAATGATTCCTGGTCAGGGCACATGCCTGGGCTGCAGGCCAGCCCCAATTAGGACAAGTGCAAGAGGCAACCGATTGATGTTTCTCTCACACATCGATGTTTCTCTCCTTATCTTTCTCCCTCCCTCCCCCTCTCTCTAAGAATATATACACTCTTAATAAGAATGAAGAAACAAAAAAGCAACTACTGTCTGTAGGCTGCAAAAGCACAGACACAAAGGAACTAAGTACCAGGAGAAGGCTGCCCCCACCCCAGGATGAGATTTGGATCTCTTGAGAGAGGAAGCAGCTACCATGGTAACACACAGACTGTGAATGGATGAAGAAGTTTCCAGAGGTTGGCACCAGTCAGTAGAAGGGGCCCCCCATTACTGGAGGTTGTGAGTGGCCTGGAGCTGGCCTCTGGAAGTGACACACCATTGCCAGAAGGTATAGGCAGGCCAGAGCTGCTCAGATCGTGGTCTCAGGACATGGTTGGAGTTCATCTGCTAATTTTCTGCTCTGAATAATAATATCAAAGAACAGAACCTGAAAGAGAAGTGTAATTCTACTGCTATTGCCTGGAGGACCACACCAGTGTTCCCTACTGGCAAAGTCTAATATTCCTCTAATGGAAGAATAAGATATGTTTAGAGGGTCTAGTTGGGTATCACATCATATGGCAAAGCTGGGCAAAGAATGGTGGGTTGGAGCTGAGAGAGACAAATTAATAACAGTGAATTCCATCATTTGGCTACTCAACTTCCATATGCACTTTTCTACGTGAATTTAGACTTCCACTCAAAACAGTTCAAGTCTTCCACCCAACATGAGATGAAGCTATTCCTCATACATGTGAAGTTCTCACCTATTGGGGACCGCCCTGCCTGGTCTTAGGAAGCTGTAACCCCCAGTGACTTAGGCTGAGTGAGAGACCTCCAGACCAAGAGCCACTAAGGAAAAAAACTTATTTCCCTGGCATGAACGCTGCCTGTTCTGTGCCTGGCCTCCAATGCTTGATCAGTTAGCCAATGACAGGTAACAATTCTCTAGGAAAGAGAATGAACCTAAGACAGGCCTGATCACGAGAAGGCCTCTGGGAAGAGACTCACAGGGCTGTGGAAATGGAGGGGTGACATCAACCCCTGCCCCCCTGGCTTTGTCAAAGCCTGAGTCTTTGTTCTTAGATGTAAGAAATTCAAGTCTCCTGGCTGCCTCTGTTCCCTGCCCAACTCAGGCCTGTGAAAATAGCTAAGGGGGCAGCCCAGACCAGAGATGGCAGACCCTCGGGGTAATCAGGCCTGGAACATAGAATATGCAAGATCCTGTGAGATCTGTTTGCTGGAGGATGTTATTAACTTGGAATTTAAAGGCACAGACAGGAAACCAAAACTAGCCCTTTGAGCCATATAGTCCTTTCATATGTTAAAACTCCAATCTCTGCCCAGAATCACAGCAGGAGTTCTGTTGGCATCTTTGTAAGATGTTAACCTGTCACCTATTTCCTTTGATCTTTTCTGCCAGACTGTGAATCCACAAACTGAGTCTGCTTTCTTAATAAAAACCTACTTGGGTAGAGAAACGGGGCACCCTCCAGGAAAGAGGGTGGCCATGACACTCGCCACTAGAGAGAGTGGCCAGAGTTCCTTTACTATTGCCCCACAGGATCTGGTTATCTCTGTGTATTTATTTCTTGTGGTTTCGAAGAGCATCTGCAGCACGAATGGGTACTGCAGGCCGGTATCCTCTACACTCACTCTCTTCCCCAAAATGGGAGGCACATAGTTCTAAGGGCTCTTGTAATTACTGTTTTGTAGTTCAGCCATAAGCCCACTGAATAATCCGTTATCTGAAGGATAAATTATAAATTTAACCTTCAGATACTTGTATGTAAAATAATAAATGAAAGAAAGAGGAGAAAATCACTAATATATATAAATAAATGTATACACAAAGAAAGCAAATAGAACATATACAAAGCTACTACAGTCCTTGTTTCTGTACTGGCCATGAGGCTGCAGTTAATATCTATGACTTTTTTCTTCTACTATTCTCTCCACATTTTTCTATTTCTCAGGGAAAAAAAATATCAGTTGGTTAGGGCTCTTTACCTGATAGAATGATTCAAAATTAATTCCTTAAGGGTCTGTATTCTCAATAATCTTGTCTTCCACTTATTTATTTTTGGTTGCTGAGTAAGTATTCCATTAATCTTAGAGCATGAAAGTATTAAGAGGTAGCCCAGAGGATTCCTGGGTTCTAGACATAGTCCTCCTTGCCTTTATGAAGAGTAGCATCCCAGTTTCCCCTTGGTAATGGGAACCAGTTATGCCACCCAGTAGAGCAACACTTTTTTTCTTGTTTATATAGTGGTACAACATGTTCAAGTGACCAGGTGACAATCTTACTTTTCAATTCAGTAGAACCATTATTTTGTCTTCTGGTGGAAGCATTCCATCCTGGAACTAAGACCACCAAACCAGTAGAGCTCAATGTTGGGACATGAAGCAAAAATTCTGCAAGTGGAATATTAGGTTCGGTAATAAGAGAAGTTATGCCTGTTTCTACCCCTTGATTTCTACCACCATATGTTATGGGGAAGAGAGTACCATACAATAGTCTCTGATATAAAGAGTGTAATGTAGTCTGTAAGATAGACCCCATATCTTTTTAAAAAATATTTTATTTATTTCTAGAGGGGAAGGGAGGGAGAAAGAGGGAAAAAGGAAACCTCATTGTGTGGTTGCCTCTTGCACATCCCCACTAAGGACCTGGCCTGCCACCCATGCATCTTCCCTAGACAGGGAATCGAACTGTTGACCCTTTGGTTTGCAGGCCAGCACTCAATCCACCAAGCCATACCAACCAGGGATAGACCCCATATCTTCAAGATAGTTTTTTCCAAAAAAACAGGAAGCATAATTTGATTTTTAATAAGGCATTTACTAATCAATTAAGCCAACTGCTTCTAGGCCTTTGAGTTAATAAATTTTCTAAAAGAAAGGACTTACACATTTATTTTTAGAGCAGAATTAAAATGGCTTATCTAGTGTGGCTTGAACCATAGTAGAACATTGGACAAATGGATCATGATACACTTATGGACCATTTAGGGAAATATGTGTTGATTAGAAATTGGGCTTGATTAGAAATTGGTTGAATACCCACTCCAAAAGAGTCACAGGTCAATGTCACTTGGGAGGTAAACGCCTAAGGTATCAAACCAAAAGAATAACCTTAGCCCATAATGTATCACAGTTTGATAAATTGCATGAATCATTATATGACGTTGAGAGCATACTCGTCAAATCTGGGATGATACAAAATTGGAGGGGATATAGAATAAAGTGAATGAGTCAGGATATTAAAATAGTTAGACCTTAAATTTGGGACTTAACAACTTTAAATTTTACAAGGAATCAATACAAATGCTACTAAGCTTTTTAGGCGTTAGACAAGCTGATTTAAAGTTCATATAGAAAAACAAAAAGGCAAGAATAACCAGGAAAACACTGAAAAGGAAACACTAGAAGAGGGAACTAGCCCTACCATACATTAAAAAACATAGTTTATACAAATCCTCTATAATTAAAATGTGTGTTACTGGCTTGTGAATAGACAAACAGGCCAGTGAAATAAAATAAAGTAGCCAGAATGACATCCAAAGTCTTACAGAAATTTAATATATAAGAAAGGTAACTATTCGAATCACTGGGTTAAAGATGGACATTTTGATACATGGTTGCTGGAATAATTGGGTAGCTATTTGAAAAAGGATAAAATTAGATTAATATACATAAAAATAAGCTCCAAATGGATTATAATCTAAATACAAATTTAAATCATAAAAGTTCTAAAAAGATGGGTGAATTCCTCTTTACCCTTGTTGTAATTAAAGACTTTCTAATCATGACTCAAAATTAGAAGCAATAAGAAAATAATAAATTTGATTACATAAATGTTTTAAAAACTTGTATGACAAAAACAAATAAAGACTAAGTACAACTAGGAGATAAACTGGGAGAAATACTGATCACATATAAAACAAAGGACTAGTAATCTTTCTTTAAAGAATTTACTTATTTTTAGAAAGAGAGAAAGAGAGGGAGGGAAACATCAATGTGAGAGAGAAAGAGTTGCCTCTTGCACACCCTCAACCAGGGACCTGGCCTGCAACCTAGACATGTGCCCTGACTGGGAATCAAACCATTGACCTTATGGTTCACATGACAGTCTCCAACCCACTGAGCCACACCAGTCAGGGCAGGACTAATAATCTTAATATATAGCAAATCCTCAAATTGAAAGATAGTAGGTAAGCAGTGCTTACTAAGGTATTTAAGGTATTAAATATTTATATTAGAAAGGAAGAAAAGCCTCAAATCAATAACATAAGTTTCCAATGTAGGAAGTATCAAAGAAGAGAAAAATAAACCCAAAGCAAGAAGAGTGGACAAAATAAAGATTACAGGAGAAATCAACGAAGTTGAAAGCAGAAAAACAGTAGACAAAGTCAGTAAAACAGAAAGCTTGTTCTCTGGGGAAAAAAAAGTGAAATTGACAAACTTCTAGCAAGACTGAATGAATGGCACAAAAACACTAAACAGGAATGCAAGAAAGGATATCACTACAGACAATGAAAGGATAATACAGGAATAGCATAAATAATCATATGCACATTAATTTAATAACTCACATGCACATAATATAAAAAGGATCAATTCCTTGAAAACCACAAACTTCCAAAACTTATCTAAACTGAAATATGTAACTTGAATTATCCTATTATAATCTATTCAAGAAATTGAATTCAGTTTAAATTCTTTTGAAAAAAAAAATCCAGCCCAGATTTTTTTTTTTTGCTAAGGAAGTCCACTAAACATTTAAAAAGAAACAAAAGTAATATGAAATCTCTTCTAGAAAATAGAAGAGAACACTTCCCCGTTTATTTTATGAGGCCAGCCATTACACTTCCATCAAATCTGGACAAAGATTTGGAGTTATAAGCAAACTACAGACTCATACCTTAAAAAGCATGGACACTAAAATCCTCAACAAAATGTTAGCTAATAAGATTCAACAACATATAAAAAGAATAATAAATCACAACCAAGTGAGATTTATCCAAGGAATGCAAGGCTGGTTCAGAAACAGAAATTCAAACATTATAATTCACCACGCTAACATTCTAAAGAAAAATATCACATTGTTATTACCAATTAATACAGAAAAGTCATTTGACAAAATTCAACATCTATTCTTGATTTAAAAAAAAAATCTTGGCACCCAATGGACAGCTAGAGACCATATTGGAACACCACTAAGAGAAAGAGCAAGAAATTGAAAACATGTTTTAAAAAGTAATGAAAAAAACTTCCCTATTTGGTGAAGGAAATAGACATGCAAGTGCAGGAAGCCCAGTGAGTCCCAAACAAGATGGATGCAAAGAAGCCCACTGCAAGACACATCCTAATGGAAATGCCAAAGTTAAAGATACAGAGAGAATCCTGAAAGCAGCAGGAGAAAAGCAGTCAGTTAGCGGCAGGGGAAATTCCCATAAGACTGTCAGCTGATTCCTCAAAAGAAACTTTGCGTGCTAGAAGGGACTAGCAGGAAATACTCAAAGTCATGAAAAGTGGGGGCCTGCAGCTAAGATTGCTCTACCCAGCTAAGCTGTCATTTAGAATCAGAGGGCAGATAAAGAGCATAAAGAGCTTCCCAGACAAGAAAAAACTAAAGGAGTTCATTATCACCAAACCGTTACTATATGAAATGTTAAAGGGACTTATTTAAGAAAAAGAAGCAGACCAAAGCTATGAACAATAAAATGGTAATAAATATAAATCTGTCAACAACTGAATCTAAAAAACCAACTAAGCAAACAAGGAGAACAGACACAGAATCATGAATGTAGAGATCATTTTGATGGTTTCCAGATAGGAGGGGGTGTAGTAGAATGGGTGAAGAGATGAGGGTTTTAAGAAGTAAATAGGTAGTTACAGAATAGCCACGGGGATGTAAAGTACAGTACAGGAAATGGAATAACCAAAGAACTTATATGCATGACCCATGGACATGAACAATGGTGAGGAGTTTGCCTGAGGGTATGGGGTTGCTGGGTTGGAGGGGGGGGGGAAGGGGAAAACTGGGACAACTGTAATAGCATAATCAATAAAATATAATTTTAAAAAAATAAATAAAAATTAAAAAATAATCTACCTTTTGAATAAAGACTTCATTCAAAAAAAAATCTCAACAAACAAGAATAGAGAGGAATTTCCTCAGTTCAGTGGAAGGCATCTACAACAAGTCTATAGGTAACCTCTAAATTGAGCAGCTTCAATGCAATATTTTGATATATATATCAAATATATATACATTTAATATGTATGTATATTTGATATACACACACTTAAGGGTAAAATTTAATATATATAATTTTTTTCCATAGGTGTGATTTTACAAAGTTGATATAAAGGCTTTCTCTAACAGGTGACATGGACCACATATGTGCATACATAATGTATAAAGAAGACAATTTTTTCCTTCTTTCCATTTTCTCAGGATATTATAACACATGTTCTGGTCATCCTAACCTTTTTTTAGTTAAAAAAAAAAACCCCAAAACATCATGCCAAGGCTGGCGTGGCTCAGTGGACTGAGTGCCGACCCGTAAACTGAGGGGTCACCGGTTTGATTCCCAGTCAGGGAATATTGGTGGGCTGCGGACTGGGTTCCCAGTTGAGGTTGCCTCCTGATGTATTTCTCACACATTGATATTTCTCTCCCTTTCTCTCTCCCACCCTTTCCCTCACTCTAAAAATAAATAAATAAAGTCTTTTTAAAAAAGCCAGAATTCCAAAGTATAGTGTGTTCTAGCTTTTTATCTTTTACAAGGAGGAAGTTTCTTGTATAAATAAAATGGCTTAATTATAATTACAACAAAGACAAGTAGCCCTGCTGAAAACAACCTCAGATTTTTTCTCACTTATGTCACATTCAATGTGATTTTATAATATGTTTTGTATGTTCGAAAGGTAATACTCATATAATTATCTTACAACACAGGGTGTACTGTAATACAAATTCTCACCTGAAGCATTGTTAAATGCTCCCTTTGTAAAAGGGACATCAGTGAAAAGATCCAGATTTATTTCAGTCAGACAGGTCTGTATTCTATTCACAGGAAGAGCTTGGGAAACAGGAGCTCAGTTTATCTCATCAGCCTCATTACTATTTGCATCTGCCAAGGTGGAACATTAATACAACTTATAACAACTACTAAGTTGTAATTTGCACAGGTAACTTTACAAACAAATGACTGGAACAAGGTTTATTCTATAAAATATAACTTATTTTAAAATAATTTAAGCACTTATTTTTGTTTCCTTTGAGTACCTAAACTTGATAAGAATTAACATTTACAAGACCAATATAAAGAAATGTCATGGACTGAATTGTGTGCCTCCAAAATTCACACTGAAGTTCTGACCCCTAGGACTTTATCGGAGATAGGCTATATACGGAGGCAACTGAGGTCATATGGGCGGGCCCTAATCTAGTGTGACTGGTGTCCCTTATAAGAGGAGATTAGGACAAGGGACACAGACAAGCACACATTCAAAGGAGGAACCTTGTGAGGACACAGGGAGGAGGGGACATCTGCACACCAAGGAGATAAGCTTCAGAAGAAAGTATGCTGACACCTTGACTAGGACTTCTAACCTTCAAAACCATGAAAAATAAGTTTCTGTTGTTAAGCCCATGTGTTCTCTGTTACCTTGTTACGACAGCCTTAGCAAACAAATGCAAGGAGTTTTTAATGTATCAACATGTGTTGAGAGAAGCCTGCTGTGTGCTAGGCACTGTTTTGAGAAATAGTTGTTTCATTAAAGAGCTTTAGAATATTCAGACTTAATTGAGTTCAAGACCACTATGGTAGACCCTATAATCTCAAATGAACAGAATAATATATGTATACATATTCTTTAATAAACAGAAGAGAAAACTGAGTGTTCTCTTCATCACATCTAAAATAAATCTTAATAGTGTTTTTTGGATTGTAATACATAAAACCCAGGAACATGTAAAAGTGGTTAAATCAGAAAAAAATATTAGTGGAAAACTTTTTTTTCTGTTCAACAGCATTATCACAAGAAGCGCAAAAGCAAAAATAGTAAAACACAGGACGTTTAATGAGAATGTTCTAATGATCTCCCAACAGTGCTCACGAGGTACTCACTAGCAACGAGTCCCCCCGAAAGAAAACGAGGTGAGGCCAAAGGACTGATCACTGGCATTGAGAACAGGGCCCACCACCAGTGGAGCTGGAATCCAGACTGTGCCATCCAGGATTTTCTGTTCTTACAAAACGGGAGTGGCTCCTGTATTTGTGATTGCTCTGAGAAGGAACGATGGGATTTCTCTCAGTAAGAATTTCCAAAACTCACACAACTACTTTCTCCACTTAAACTGTATTGGTAGTTAAAAGAAGATATGTAGATAAATAGGAGTTTCGTCTGCTCTCTGCGGTTTGCTGCAAACTGTGTAACGTATTCCAGACCACGCATCTACATTACCCATCTCTTATCACTGAATAATTGAAAGTTAGCCTCACAGTTGAGCACTTACTGCATTGTCTTCTCATACATTCTTAATACTATATTGCTAATAAGTTTATAATGTATCCCTTCTAATAGAAATAAATAATTAATCAAAGGTGCTGAACCCTGGGAATGTGAGCTGTCAGCTTTGCTTTCTTCCCTAAATATTGAGTTCATTACTTTGATCACTTAGGTCAGTAGCTATGGATAGCCCGTCCTCTACTGAACATCAAATAAGCATTTGGGGAAAGCTCCTTCTGGAAATTATTCAGTATTTAATTATTTTTATTAGAAAGGGATACAAATTTCATGCTTGTAGTACTTGCTAAGAAATATTCCCAAGGCAGCGCTAGCCAGTGTGACTCAGTTGGTTGGAGCATCCTCCCATAAGCCAAGAGGTAAACTGAAAGGTCTCAGGTTTGATTCCCAGTCAGGGCACATGCCTAAGTTGCCAGTTCAGTACCAGTTTGAGGAGGGTATGAGAGGCAACCAATCAATGTTTTCCTCTCACATTAATATTTCTCTTTCTCTCTCCCTCCCTCCCTTCCCTTCTCTCTAAAATCAATAAGCATGTCCTTGGGTGGGGATTAAAAAATAGGAAATGAAAACTCAACAAGGGGAAAAAAAAAGAAATATTCCCAAGACATAGTTATTGCTGTAAACTATGTAAAGCATTCTTAGGTTTTGTCTATAACTTTTATGATTAATGTTAACCAGGTTAACTTCATTCATTCAGGCAGTCCACAAAGGTTTGCTGAATGCCTGCTGTAGGATTCTAAATATGCCAAGCTCCCTAGAAGCAGAGCCTGAGGTGGGGATTCTTGCTAAAATGACTAGTTGAGGGAGTGATCTCAGAGAAGCGGGGTTAAGGAGGCAGGACAGGATAGAGGAAAGAGACTTCACAAGGGTGTAGTCTCACCAGGATACCAGCCTTAGTCTAGTGTCATAAGGAAACAAGGAAATTCTGGTCCCATCTTGAGGAAAGGGGGCCAACTTTTGTGCTCCTTGTCAATTATTGCTTTGGGGCTGTAACCCTCAGGATGTGGCTGATTCAGTATTCTGTTCTACTGAAGAGAGGAGAGCAGTTCTCCTAGGTGGGGATTGCTGATACTCCTTATAGCTAGGGGACGGGCAGACCAGCAAGATGGGGAAAGGGCATCAGCACTGGGCAGTAGATGACAGTGTTAGATAGAGTCATGACTTGCTTAATTTTTGATGTAGAGGGTGCCTTAGAGATTAGAGAGCAAGTTGCCACTCATTTTCCCCCCAAGGAGAACTGAGGCTCAGAGACAGTGTTAGAAGTGCCCAGTTTGGCACAATATGGATTGAAGCATATATCTGACTTCCGAACACTGTGACTTGTGTGATACCCTCATTCCTATTTCCAGAAATGTTTCTCTGGATTAACATACAGGTAACACAACGTACGTATGACATTTTTCTTTCAGAGAACTGAAAAACCTGATAACGTTTTAGGACTAAATGAGTTTTGTCATACGAAAGAATTAACTGCTCAAGAACGCGAAACTGAGCTTTTCCTGCTTGCAATGACTTCAAGAAAAAGAATTCAACATCTAAATTTAGATGAGAATAATAAAGCAAGCGAAAGGCAGCCCCAAACTGAACATAAGAATAAGAAAGAAGAGATCAATTGCTTTCTACCACAAGTGATGAGGCAGAAAAGCCTTGGCCTGGACTTACGCCTGGAAATGAAGGGGCAGAAAGAGAAGTCTCGGCATCAGAATTCTTTTAAACAGCACTAAGTATTTTGACCACATTTTGTGAGGAAGAATCTTAAAAGAAACTGAATTAAGATTCTATTTTTGAGTCTTTAGACTTCACATCAACAAAACCAGAATTTTTCTTTTCTCTTAAAACATTCTGGCTTTAGAGATGGGTTTACGTTATCTTCGGGCATTCCGTGACTATACCAAAGAGGCCAAAAGTAAGGGTTGTAAATTCTATTTATCTATCTGTTTATAAGTTCTTAACCTGGAGTCTTCGGATGCCCAAAGGGCCCATGGATAGGATTCAGAGCGTTCTTGAATTTGATGAGTAAAAAATAATATGCATCTTTATTTTCAGTGATATTAAATTGAAATTGAGAAAATTCTTTAAGTATGAGTGTTGGCAAAAATCTCAGTACCTGTGACCTTGTAACCAGTAGAAATCACAGAAACTTTCAAATCAACGTGAAGTTGTGGCAGATATTTCAAAATGTCGTTTATGTTTATCAGTCTCTTAAACAATACTTGAGCATCAGTTCTCAGCCTCCCTGTCCACTGACACTCTTGCAGCGGAGCTCTGGGTTTCAGTGCGACTCTGGGTTTCCAAACGGTAAATCTATACAACCCCATAATAGAACTTTAACTACACAGCTTCAGAGACTGTTGGTATTTCTTGACAGAATCTCTTCACTTCTTGTTAAGCAAGCTGTGGGAACTCCAATTAAACTTATGATAATATATTTTGGAAAATCTAGATTGTCAACACTTGTAACCAAACAAACAAACTCAGAAAAACGACCCCATAAAATCTAGAAGTCATTTGGATGTCTCATATAACATGCACAATGCTATTTTTAAAAGACTATCATTCTTATTCATGCTAAGCAACAATAGCCAGCACACTAGTAAGTGTTCTAAAATTAAATTTAACTTTGCCTTGCCTATATTTAAAATGTATTGCTATTTATCATATTTTAAAAATCACATACATTGTTATATTACAAAAATATTTATAATTGTTTCAAAATAATTTATTTTCTTTATAACCCTATATGGTCTATGTATTCAAAACATTATTTTTTAAAAGATTTTATTTATTTATTTGTCTTTAGAAAGAGGGGAAGGAGGAAAAAGACAGGGAGAGAAACATCAGTGTGAGGTTGCCTCTGGCACACCCCCTACTGGAGACCTGACCTGCAACTCAGACATGTGCCCTGACTGGGAATTGAACCAGTGATCCTTTGGTTCACAGGCCAGCACTCAATCCACTGACCACACCAGCCAGGTCCAAAACATTATTCTTAATAGAAGTCCATAGGCTTTATCAGACTGCCAAAAAGGCCCATGATATAAAAGAAAGTTAAGAATCCTTGATTTAGATATAAGTTATTTGTTGTTTATGTGAATCATGACATGGAATAGTCATTGGTCTTTGTTTTTGTGTTCTGACTCAAATCATTTTTATTATTTCCTTAACTAATTTTTCCTACTTTTATATCTTTAATTTTATGATACTGTACATATAAAATTTGCCCATTTCAGGTGTACAATTCAGTGATTCAATTAGTAACTTTATTGACTAGTGCAACCATCACCATAAGTCAGTATTAGAACATTTAAAGCCCCTATCACACATGCCTTTTGATGGTCCTTAGCTCATTATTAGGCATATTAAAATTGTATCCCCATCTCTCTATCATTGATTATAGTGTTTTTAGGTTGTAAGAATTCCTCTACAATGAAAGTCCTATGACTATGCTAGCACTTAGCATAACATGACATAATAATGTACACACATTAGAAACAAGTTTAGAATAAGTTTAGTTAAAAGATATTCCTTTTAATTCATTGACTCAGACAGTAGTCATCAATGGATGCTAAAACTTGTGTGTAAATGTCTGAGGATTAACAGGATAGCTACATTATTTCAAAGTATCTTTCCCAAAGGTATTTGTTAATTGTAAGAGGTAACATAATAATGCTACAGTGGAGAAAACATGACAAACACTACCTTAGCCAAGTGATCAAAGTTGACTTCACTCATAATGAGATATATCAACAGCATATGCCTCTTAATGTGGTGCAGTGAGAAGAACATGGCATCATTTCTGTTGTATTCCTGCCAAAAGTGCATAACTTGAACCTAATCATAAGAAAATATCACACAAACACTAATTTGAGTACAAACACTATACAAAACAATTGTCCAGTATGCTTAAAAAATGTCAGTCTTGTGAAATATAAAGAAAGTCTCAAGATTTCCATGTTGAAGGAAAGTAATGAGATACAACAGCTGAATACAATGCTTGATCCTAATTTTTTTTTGTCGTCATTGATATTATCAGGACAACTAGTGAAATTTGAATAAGGGCTGGGGAGTAAATAATAGTGTTGTATCAGTATTAATTTCCTAATTTTGAAAATTATATTGTGCTTATGGAAGAAAATGTCCTTGTTTTTAGTAAATGCACACTGAAGAGTATGAAGTCTGTCTAGAAAAAGTCCAGTGATTGTTAATGAAACGAGAATGGTTTCTGAAACATTGATGTAACCTGGCAGCCAAGGAGAGTGGACTGGAATGCGCATGTGTGAACAATGACAACTTCACTGCAGTAGTCAGTGGGGTAGTAGACACCACTGAGTGAGCATGTGCACTGTGTGGCTGTCACATTCAAAATGAGGGAGTAGAGCAACAGATTTGCATCAGACTTTGCTTTAAGTTTGAACATTCCTCTGCGAAAACTATTTGGATGATTCAGAAGGCAACAGTTATGGGCAACTGGTGATTGGCAGCTTCCTCACAACAATGTGCCCTCTTATGCATCAAATCTTGCATAGAGATTTTTGGTGAAAACATCAAATGACCCAGGTGACTCAGCCCCCTACAGCCCAGATTAGGTGCCCTGTGACTTCTGGCTTTCCCCAAAACTAAAGTCTCCTTTGAAAGGGAGGAGATTTCAGACTGTCAATGAGATTCAAGAAAATATGACTGGGCAGTTGATGGTGACTGGGAGAACTATGTGAGGTCCCAAGGTGCCTACTTGGAAAGGGACTGAGGTGTCATTGCCCTATGTACAATGTTTCTTGTATCTTGCATCTTCTTCAATAAATGTCTCTATTTTTCATATTACATGGCTGGATACCTTCCGAACAGACCTCATATAGCACAAAAGAGGTATCATGTGTGAAACTTACTCTTGAGTGGTGCAGAAATGTGTGTGTGTGCATGGACACACGTAGAGAGTCTAAAGAAGACTGTGAGTCCAGTAAAAGTTAACATTCAGGGGATTTGGATGGAGGATATCCTGGAATTCTTTGTACTGTGTTTGAAACTTTTCTGTAAGTCTGACATAATGTGAAAAAGAAGCAAAGTAAAAGCGTTCTAAGTGTATTCACTGTTATACCAAACATTGAAAGTTCTGGTACCTCAACTTACACTCCACTATTAGTTATTTTTAGCAACTAACAAGTCTTCTGCATAGATTTCTTGCTGTACCCATTTGCTTTTCCCATTTGCGTGTTTGTGCTGTCCTCTTTTGTTTATTATTTCCCTAGGGCAAATGATGCTGAGTTTCAAACATATGGCCATTTCCATCTTCTGCCAATCACCATCAACAACAAGAAAATGCCAAGACCAATCATTGTGATAGACTAAAATAAGGTACGGAAATATGGAGCAGAATGAGTCATATATTTTGAGCATCAGCAGCTTTGTTTGGCTGCTGATTTAACTGGTGACCTTGGAATATCACACATCATTGCTTTGTGCTCCATTCTCCTTATAATCTTTCTTTATCACAGAGTGTTGAAAGGATTAATTTATGATTGTGCATCACTTTGGATCTCCATGGTTTAGGTATTAAAGGAGTTACCACAAATAAATATCCCTATAAATAGCATACTTATGAAAATCCTGTTCTTGATATTTTGGTAGTTGTTTTAGAACTGTGAAAGCTTTTTATAATGCTCATAGTATTACCAGCATTGGCTTGCAGTATACTTTTTTCCTGTGGACATTGTGTTATTGAATATTATTATTATTATTAATATTTTATTTATTTATTTTTTTAGAGAGAGGGGAAGAGAGAGAGAGAGAGAGAAGAAACATTAATGGGTTGCCTCTTGTATGCCCCTAACTGGGGACCTGGCCCACACCCCAGGCATGTGCCCTGACTGGGAATTGAACTGACAACTTTTCAGCTCACAAGTCGGTGCTCAATCCACTGGGCCACACCAGCCAGGGCGTGTTATTGAATATTATTAAAAACAATGGAAACAGCATCCCTGGCATGATTTCCAGGGGTTTGATTACCACAACTTTGCCTACATATTTATGTCTAGACTAAAAGTGTCTAAATTACCTTTTTTTCCTTCCAATCTTTTATCCTCCACCCCAAGCCTGTTGGTTTTGCCTTCCTGGCATCCGGTCACCCCCTTTTTTTTTCTGACATTGAGTTTAGTATAGGAGAACATGCCTGCCCCAACTCAGTCCTCATGGTTTCATTGGGACTGACCCAGGACGATGGGGTCTGATCAATCAGAGCAGAAGAGCAGAATGTGCCTTGTCTACCATGACTGTAGGAATGGGCAGATGATGCCAAGAACCATGAGTCCCTCTTATGACTCATTCTAAAATTATCAAGAAACAGGTGGTTTCTTTCCACTGGGAATGCTAAAATGGGAGACTGTAAGCACGCCCAGTCTTTCTAGTAGCTTTCTTGCCACCGTGAGGCAAAGAGTAGCCTAAGCCTGATCCAATGCACTTGAGCACCTAGATTGGTTCTGCCTATACAGAGACACCTGAACTTTGCTAATGGGTCATTATATCCCCTCCCCCCGCCCTTTTTTTTTTTGAGAAAGACACAGGAAGAAAGAGAGAAATCCAATGAGATCATTTGGTACTTATGGCAGAGAAATTTGGCTGCTTACCCAGTATCAATTTTCTCCTTTGTCCTTAGTAACATAATCTCATTTTTATTCAAGGTACCAATTGTTCCAGCTTAAAAAGAATACTTCCCAGCCTCCTTTGTAGGTAGGTGTGACTATGCAACTAAGTGCTGGTCAAGAAAATATAGGCAGAAATTATAGGCTGGGATTTACTAAGAGGATTTTATCACAAAGCTTGGACGAGCTTTTCTACTTATTTTCCTCACCATTTCTACTTATTCCAACCTGAAATGGATATAAATGGTTGCAATTCCAGTGGCCATCTTGTGACCTTGAAAGTGGAAGCCGTGGTAAGAAAGATGCTGTGGAAACATAGAAAGGCCTGGATTCCTGTTGTCTGTGGAACTCTGTGCCAGTGTGGGTAGCCCACATTTGAACTTCTTTTATGTGAAAGCATACTCTTAGTTGTTTAAACCATTGTAGTTAGGTCTTTAACTGCTAGTAGCTGACAAAATTCCTACTTGATATCTTTTATCTCTGTGATCAGACATCAATGGTACTTCAGGACATGCCTGGATTTCTTTTCTGTGAATGGAAAATGAGAGAAAAATTCAATAAAAAAGAACAATTTTTTAAAATGAGAAAAAATGGAAAAAAGAATATTTTTGCTTAGGGCTGGGAGTAATTCTCTCCAGTTTTGACTCATTTATAAATTTTAGGTGACAAACAATTAGTAATTCTGGCTGTTACTATCTCAACCTCTTTTCTGATCCTCCCTATACAATGAAGAAAATTTTATGATTTTTAATTTCTTTGAATTTTATATGAGTTTATTTAAACCAAACTAGTGGCATGCTGGGAAGCAAGATCTCAGAAGGCCCTTCCCCAAATTTTAGATGGGTCAAATGTGGCAGTGCAGGGTCACAAGATGTTGGCAGTGTTTTGCATTCTATATTCTTATGATCACGGTTCCATTTTAGGTCGTCATCGGTCTGTCACCTGGGGCTCCCCGCATCGGATGTTTGTTCACTAAACCCAATTCTCCACAATCACATCAGAGATGTGATTCAAATATACTTCATGGTTTTTTTTTAAATTGCATAGAAAACAACTACCTAAATGAACTGGGGAGTGACCCACATCAGGCAGGAACAGGAGGGAAGTCAGCACTCGAAAGAAGAGGCAACAGGTGAACATACGCATATATATTGCACATGTAAATAGTGTATGTAATATTATATATGTATGATTTTTATCCTACAGGTAGGCTCCAGGGTGGGAGCTAAAACTTGGATTGAAACCCGCAGTCATACTGGCTTTAAAGAAACAAAACCAAAGCACAGGGTTTGGAGTGACCACTGTAGCTGAAAAAAAAAATCTCATGAAAGAGAAGTGCAGGGAGGATGAATTTCAAATTCTCTGAGCTGTCCCTGCACGGGGAAGATTTAAAGTAACCCAGATGAAGTCAAAAGATTTGAACAGAGATTTCAGCGGCTGCCTTCCATAGGGAAGACAAATTTTGGAGTATGAGTCCAGCTATGCTACCTTCCAGTTAATAATAATAATAATAATAATAATAATAATAATAATACCAAATTTAGCAAACTCGGAACAAAGGGGAACTTCTTTAACTTTATAAAGAATGTTTACAAAAAAAATTCCATTTGATATCATACCTAATTGGTGAAAAATTTGAAGCTTTCTAGCTAAGATCAGGTACAAGGAAAGGATGTTCCCTCCTCACACTGCTTTTTAACATCTTACTGGAAGTTCTAGCTAATACCGTGAGACAAGAAAAGGAAATAACAGTTACACAGATTGGGAAGAAAGAAATGAAACTGTCCATGTAGAAAACCAACAATAACAACAACAACAACAAAAGCCTCCTGGACGTAGTAAGGGACTGTTTCGAGGTTGCAGTACATCGGGTTAACAAAGTCAAAATTGCTTTCCTGTGCACCAGCAACGGACAAGTTTGTTCTGAAACTAAAAACACACTACCATTTACATTAGCACCTTCCTCCCAATTAAATAATTATGTATAAATTTAATAAAATAAGTACAAGTGTATATGAAGAAATCTCAGAGGAAAGAAAAGAGAACTAAATAAATGGGTAGAAAGACAAAATTATCAAGATGTCAGTTTTTCCCAACTTGGTCTATCGATTCCATGAAATCCCAATCAAAAGCCCAGTAAGTTATTTTGCAGAATGTAAAGTTTATATGAGGAAAACACCCTAGACTAACAAACCCAACATTAAAGGAAAAGAATGAAACTTGAGAACTGACATTAGCTGACTTTAAGACTTACTATAAAGCTACAGTAATCAAAACAATGTGGTACTGGTGAAAGAATAGACAAGTAGATCAATGGAACAGAATAGAAAGCCCAGAAATAGACCACACCAGTATAGTCACCTGATCTATTTTTTTAAACTGTGGTATAATTGACACATAACACTGTATTAGTTTCAGGTGTACAGGACAATGATTTGTATATATTGTGAAATGGATCATATAACAAGTCCATCATTATACAAAGTTATGTATTTTTTTTCCTCAGGAGAACTTTTTAAGTAAGATCCACTCAGCAACTCTCAAATATGCAATAGAGTATTAGTAACTATATTTGCCACACTGTACATTATATCCCCGTAACTTATTTATTTTATAACTGGAAGTTTGTACCTTTTCACTCCTGCATCTGTTTCACCTGCACCCCCAACCTTTGCCTCTGGCAATGGTCAGTCTGTTTCGGTATCTATGTGCTCGTTTTGCTGTTATTGTTTTTAGATTTCACATATAAGTTAATTCTGAGGATATTTCTTTTTTATATTTTTTTACTTATTGAGAGGCAGAGAAGAAGGGGAGGGAGGGGGGATTAATTGTTCCACTTGTTTATGCATTCATTGGTTGATTGTTGTATTCTTGTGTGTGCCCTGTCCAGTGATTGAAACCACAATGGTGACCTATTGGGAGGATGCTCTAACCAACTAAGCTACCTGGCCAGGGCCCTGGTTATTTCTTGTTGTCTGACTTATTTCACTTAGCATAATGATCTCAAAGTCCATTGATGTTGTTGCAAATGGCAAGATTTCATTATTCTTTGTGACTACATAATATCCATTGTGTATATGTACCACATCTTCTTTATACATTCATCTATCATTGGACACTCAGGATCTTTCCATGTCTCAACTATCGTAAATAATGCTGTTATGAACAGGGGTGTATATATCTTTTAGAATGAATGTTTTCATTTTTTTGTGTGTAAATACCCAAAAGTAAAATTGCTGGATCATCTGGTGGTTCTGTTTTTAGTTTTTCTGTGGAACCTCCATATTGTTTTCCATAGTGTTGTGTCAGTTTATAATCCCATCAACAGTGTACAAGAGTTCCCTGTTCTCCACATCATCTCCAACACTTATTCCTTGTTTTGTTTTTTAAAATAGCCATTCTGACAGGTGTGAGCTGCTATCTCATTGTGGTTTTGATTTGCATTTCCATGATGATTAGTCATATTAAGCATCTTATCATGTACCTTCTAGACATCTATATGTCTGATTTGGAAAAATGTCTATTCGGATTCCCAGCCCATTTTTAAAATGAGATTATTCAGTATTTTTTGCTATTAAGCTATTTGAGTTTCTTATATATTTCAGATATTAACCCTTTATCAGACATACTTATATAGTTTGCAAGTATTTTATCTTATTGCACATGTTGCTTTTTAATTTTGTTGTTTCTTTTTCTGTGCAAAAGCTTTTAATTTATTTTTATTATATTTTTAATTTTTCAATTTCAATATTAATCTATATTAGTTTCAGATGTACAGCAAAGTGTTTAGAAAATTATGTACTTTACAGAGTTGGTGCTGCCACTGCTTCAAGTACCCACCTGACCCTCTATACTTTTATTTTGGCACTACTGATGATATTCTCTAAGCTGTAAGCTACATCTCTGTAGCTATTCTGTAACTGCCAATTGTGCAAAAGCTTTTTAGATCAATGCAGTCTCACTTGTTGATTTTTGCTTTTGTTGCTTATGCTTTTGGTGTCATATCCAGAAAATAATTCCTACATCATTTCTTCTATAACTTTTATGATTTCAGTTATTACAGTTAAGTCCTTAATCCATTTTAAGTTCATTTTTGTGAGCAGTGTTTAATAGGGGTTTAATTTTATTCATTCTTTTGCATGTGATATACAGTTTCCCAACACCATTTATCGAAGAGATAATCCTTTCCCTATTGAATATTTTTGGCTTCCTTAGCTAATATTAGTTGACCATACATGGGGTTATTTCTGGGCTGTCGAAGTTGTTCCATTGGTCTACGTGTTTAATTTTATGTCACTACCATACTGTTTTGATTACTATAGGTTTGTAATATAATTTGAAAGCAGGAAGTGTGATGCCTCCAGCTTTGTTTTTTTCTCAAGATTGCTTTGACTATTTGGGGTGTTTTGTGGTTCCATATACATCTTAGAATTGTTTTTTCTATTTCTTTGAAAAATAGCATTGGAATTTTGATAGGGATTGAATCTATAGATGGCTTAGGGTAGTATGGACATTTCAACAATATTAACTCTTCCAATTCATGAACACATGCTATTATTCCATTTATTTGTGTCTTCTTCAATTTCTTTCATCAATGTCTTATAGTTTTTAGTGTATAGATTTTTCATTTCCTTTGTTAAATTTATGCCTAAGTATTTTATTGTTTTTGATGCTATCATAACTGAGGTTGTTTTCTTTATATTTTTACAGATAGTTTATTGTTAGTGTATAGAAATGCAACTGACTTTTGTATACTGATTTTGTTTCTTGCAACATCACTGAATTCATTTATTATTTCTGACAGTTTTTTTGTGAAGTCATTAGAGTATTATACTGCATTGATGGCATTGAGACATTTTGTTACCCAGTTCAAAAAATAATATTGGATCCATAATTCACACTTTACTTCAGAGTAAAGTCACAACCCAAAAATCAATGAATAAAACAAACAAACCATGAAAACACCAGAATAAAACATGGAATAATTCTTTATAACCAGGGAATGGGAATGACTTTTCTAACTATGACCCAAAATCTAAAAGTCATTAAACAAGCCTGATACATTTGACCATGTAAATATAAAAACTTTCACATGGCATATAAACACCGTAAGTCAAAAGACAATAATAAAGTGGTGACACATATCACAAATGTCTACCTGTCCTAATAAGGAGAGTCCACCTACAAATTAATAAGGACCAGCAATTCAGTAGAAAATTGGTCAAAAGATTATGAACAGTAAGTTCATGGAAAGGAAATACAAATGGATCTGATGTTAATGTTCAACTCACTCAAAAGAGAAATGGACATTACACCTACACATAGCTACGTGTTTTGTCTATCAGACTGGAAAAATTCAAGAGTTTGATAACACTCAGTTGTAAATGTTGTGAAGAAATAGGAACATGGTTCCTGAGAAAATATAAATTGGTATAACCTTCACAGATGTATATTTGGCAATATTTATCAGTCTTACAAACTCAGATGTCCTTTTACCTAGCAATTCCACTTTTGGGACTTTCTCCTTCCGACCCAGTCTCCATATATACAACATGGCACATGAAACAGATTATTATTAAAAAACAGTTTGCAGCGCTCTCCCCCGCCCCCAGCATGTCTGCACCCTCCCCTTTACCCCCTTCTCCCCAGGTGTGTGCGCTTTTACCTTTCTCCTAAGCTCCAAGGGCCCCTTCTTTTACCTTTGTAACCTTCTAAACAAACTTTAATTTTGAAAAAAAATTAAAAATAGTTTGCAATAGGAAAAGATTGGAAACAACTCAAAAGTTCATCAACTAAGAACAGGTAAATAAATTATGATATATTCTTTTTTAATTGATTTTAGAGAAAGAGAGAGGGAGGGGGAGGGAGAGAGACAAACATCTATTTGTTGCTCTGCTTATTTACATATTCATCAGTTGATTCCTGTAGGTGCCCTGACTGAGGATCCAACTGCAACCTGGGTATGTGGGGACGGCACTCTAACCAGCCTAGCTACCCGGCCGGGGCCCTATGATATGTTCTTAAAATGCACTTCCTAGCCACTATACACATTTTTCAAACAAATGCCCAAGGTCTACACTACAGACTTATAGAAATATTTTGAAGATTTATTAGTGATAAGCAAGACACAGAATAGGATGTATGATATACTACTTTTTGCATAAGGAAAAATGGATTAGAATAAAATTTTATAATTCCCAGCCAGGGCACATGCCTGGGTTGCAGGCCACAGCCCCCAGCAACCGCATATTGATGTTTCTCTCTCTCTCTCTCTTTCTCCCTCCCTTCCCTCTCTAAAAATAAATAAATAAAATCTTTTAAAAATTATATGTAATTTATAAAAAAACCAAAAAACTTTATATTCATGAAGAAATTATGGAAGGATATATAAAAAACTAATAATGGGCAATTTACCTGTGTATGTGGAGGGGCTGAGAATTGGGTGGGTGGGAATATACTTATATTACATTACATATGCAAGAATTAAATTTAAAATGTGTCATAATTTACTTAACATGCTTTATGTTTGAAGCTAGAAGTTTTCCATATTAGTTTAGTACACCTTAACAAAACTGGAAATCTTGGCAAAATTTTTTTGACATCAAGTCTATTGAATGTAATAGAAAAGTAAACAGAAAGAATTACCAGGAGACTGGTAATTTTAAGTGCTTGTCATTTATAAATAAAATAAATGGTATCAATATATTTTTTGTTTGGGAATATATTTATTATTTTAAGTAAAGTACAAAATTATTCTTACTAATACATTTTTATTATTTAAATAACAGTATTTTTTCACCATACACAAAAAAAAACTCAAGATGGATAAAAGACTTAAATATAAGTCATGACACCATAAAAGTCCTAGAGGAGAACACAGGCAGGAAAATCTCAGATATTCCACACAGCAATAATTTCACCAATACATCCCTTAGAGCAAGGGACATAAAGGAAAAAATAAACAAATGGGACTTCATCAAAATAAAAAGCTTCTGCACGGCTGAAGAACACATTAGCAACATGGAAAGGGCACCAACTCTATGGGAAAATATATTTGCCAATGATACCTCAACAAGGACGTGATCTCCAAAATACATAAAGAACTCACATGACTCCACTCTAGGAAGACAAACAGCCCAATTAAACAATGGGCAAAGGATCGGAACAGACACTTCTCCAAGGAGAACATTCAGAGGGCCCAGAGACGTATAAAAGGATGTTCAGCATCACTAGCCACCAGAGAGATGCAGATTAAAACCACAGTGAGATACCACTTCACACCAGTCAGAATGGCCATCATAACCAAATCAACAAATAGCAAGTGTTGGCGAGGTTGTGGAGAAAAGGGAACCCTAGTGCACTGTTAGTGGGAATGCAGACTGGTGCAGCCACTGTGGAAAACTATGTAATTTCCTCAGGAAACTAAAAATGGAATTGCCTACGACTCAGCAATTCCACTGCTGGGGCTATACCCTAAGAATCCTGAAACACCAATCCAAAAGAACCTATGCATCCCAATGTTCACAGCAGCACAATTCACAATAGCTAAGTGTTGGAAGCAACCTAAGTGCTCATCATTAAATGAGTGGATCAAAAAACTTTGGTACATTTACACAATGGAGTACTACACAGGAGAAAGAAAAGAGCTCCTACTCTTTGTGACAGCATGAATGGAACTGGAGAGCATTATGTTAAGTGAAATAAGCCAGTTGGTGAAAGACAAATACCATATGATCTCATCTATAAGTGGAACCTAATCAACAAAACAAACAAACAAACGAATGAACGAACAAAGTATAACCAGAGACATTGAAATAAAGAACAAATTGACAGTAACCAGAGCAGAGGGGGAAGGGGAAAGGTCATCAAGGAACATGTATAAAGGACACATGGTCAAAGCCAAAGAGAGGTAGGAGCCACGGTGGGAGGTGGGGATGCATGGGGTGGAGGGAAGTTGTGGGGGGGAAATGGAGACAACTGTACTTGAACAACAATAATAATAATAAAAAAAGAATCCAACAGCCTTTAAAAGATAATTTTCTAGGTAAGGTAAAAAGCAAAAAACAGTTTGAGCTCCCTCTGCTGGCTCTGCAGTGGCATTGTTACTACGTATTGAGTGTATTTTGGTTTTACTTAGAAAGGGATATGGTTAATTCCATTAATTCATTTGCAAATATTAAACAGAAGAGTTTTAAACTGTTTTTATACTTTCATAAGTGTTAAGTTCTGCTAATATACCACCTATATTGGCAAGATGAGCGTTTGAATATAAATGTTAAAGTACCTGTTCCATTTAATACATCCCTACATGCAGTACCACTTAAGTGGGTTGTACAGGCAAAAAAATTCTACATGTATCATAATATGTACAGAGGAATTTTAGCTTTTTACTTTATTATGGTTTCAAATTGTAGTAATCATAAAACCAACATGTTGTGTCAAGATATTCATATTTAATTGATTAAAAATACCATATACATATTTTTAGGCTAAATAGAATGTAAAATATTTCCACAAATAAGCAATGATTTACATGACAAGTCTGAGTATCTATGTGTTTTATTCTTTGTCATGACAGCATAATCTATGATGTATTAACCTGTGATGTTTTTCAAAAAATTATCACCTACCTCTTTTCTCTTTTTATGATTTCTGTTTTTATCTTGCAGATCATTGATTAGTGTCTTGGTGGTGACCATGTTATCCTTCCATTTTTCTGCTAAATCTTTCAATTTTTTGTGTTGTATTTAAATCTTTTTAAGAATGCCTGTTTAAAAAATTTAGGTTTCCCTCTCTCTCATCAGTTCTAGTTTCCTCTTGTTTGTTCTGATACTCCTCTCTCAGACTACTGGTGCTTCTTACATAAGATGTTGTTTTCCATAATTGGTTCATGTGTTTAATTTTGATTGTTGAAATACTGGGATTTTCCCATGTGGTGGAAGGTAAATCATCTGAACTTAAAATTAATCATATTTAAAAGGCAATAAATAGTCAAAAATCATCATTTCCTAATTGTTCTACTTTATTTTATTAGTTGCGTCCCTCAGGTTATTTGTATCTATTGTATCTCCCCCCCACAGCGGAAATACTGTATCAGGGTGTGTCGCTGTGACTCTCTTCCCAACTCTGCATTCAGTGGTATGTTGATAACTCGGATGTGGCTATGGTGAGAGCATCACACCATGGAGACTGGCAGGAGCTACAGAGCTGGGCTTGATTTATTGTTTTGTTGATTGTCTAGGCATGAGAAAGTGATTCAGCAAGTATTACAGAGAGAGGTATTAGGCAAAAATCAACTGAAACATTTTTTTTTTGTGAGAACCAATTTGTTGTATGAATTTACAGTAAAGAGTAATGTGTATTTTGTTATTACTCTGAAATTGTGGAATATACATCCTTTATGTCAGTAAAACTTACGAACATATATAGGTATCCACACATTTTGTTTTCTAGAAAGTCAGTTGCTAAACATTAACCAGCATACCACCAAAGTCTCTGTCCCCAAAGGTGCTGTAGACAGGCAAGTAGTCAATTCTCTGCTGAGGCTCCCGGAGGAATCACTAGGATAGTACTTACCCAGCCGCAAGGGGAATGCAGTGGCTTAAAAATAAATGCACAGACTCTTTGAAATATTGTGCCTCCTTTCTAAGGGTGAGGCCCAATTTGTCTACCCTTGAATGCGGGTTGTTACTTGACTCTAATTAATAGAACGTGGTGGATGTAATGGTGTTAGATTTCCAAAGCTTTTTTTAAAAATAAAAGACATTGTGGTTTCTTACTTGCTCTCTCTTGGATTGCTTGCTTTGGAGGAAGCCAGCTGCTGTGTCACAAGGCCACTTACACATCCATACGAAGAGGCCTGTATGGTGTGAAACTGTGGACTCCTGCGAACAGACATATTGGAGAGACATTCTCCAACCCCAGGCAAGACTACAAAGACCGCGGCCCCAGAAGACATCTTAACTGCAATTTCCTGAGAGAAGCTGAGCCAGAACCTCTCAGCTAAGCAGCTGTCATAGATATTACTGCTCCTTCAGTTCCCAGTAAGTGGTATACAATGATAATTCCCATCGTTCTGGGGAGGGTGGGGAGAGAGCTCCAGAGAAGCAGCAGAAAAGGTGGTGATACGCATGGGCCGTGGATCCAGGCTGCCTGGGTCTGAATCCTGCCCCTCCGACGTGGTCACGAGCTCTGCGATCCGAGATGAGTTACTTCACTTCCCTGTGTCTCAGTTTCCTCGACAGTGAAACAGGACAGAGTGGTAGCCACTCAGTGGTCTATTTTGGAAGTTTATATAGACCACCTAGGACAGTACCCAGCACATTTTTAATAAATCCCTAGATTTATCATCTTTCAGCTGGGTGACCTTGAATGAATTATTTAACCTTTTTACATCCCAGTTTCTTGACTTTAAAATGAGAATAAGAAAAACAGTAGGAACTTCATAGGACTGTCGAGGATTAAGTAAAATAATGAATGTAACTTTTCTAACACATAATGTATGTAGAGCTTTGCATGTGATAGGATTTCAACAAAATGGTAGTTTCAAAAAACACTGTTTCTCCTGAAATCCATAATACTTTACTTATATTCCGAATATGGCACAAACCCAATGATATTATAATAGCCTACACTGGGAACTCCTTGGCAACAGGAACTTTGTTATTAATCTTCTGATAAAGAGAAAACCAGTTCAGCCAACCATTAAAATGCGCTGGAGGAACTGAAGATTGAAATAGAAACCGCAGCTTTCAAAACTGTATTATCATTCACAAAATGGCAAAAAAATGTCCAAAACCATCATGGCATGCAAGGAAAACTAAGTTCAGACTCCTAACACGGGCTCGGTCAGACCCATGGTGTTTCAAATAAGACCACAGACAAACTAGCAGAACAATAACTACACGCAAGGTCATGTGTCCTGAAGACAGACCACTGATTGTTCCAGCACCTTCCTAGTTTACAAATTCTGACCCGTCTCTGGTGAGGCCATCCTCTGACTAACTCTGCAGATGTCCTTCCCTAACTGTTACCTGTTGAAATGCCGACCTCTCCGTGGTATGCGCTCTTTCTTGCCGCAGCGAGCACATTATCTACTGTATTTTAGATACTGAGAGTAAAACAGTGAACGAAAAAAAAGGATTTTGCCTTCCAGGGACCTAATATTTTAATATGGTGGATGACAAATACTAACAATGCAGTGTGATATAATTATAACAGGAACAAACACGGCGAACATTCAGCCCAGTCAGAAAGGCTTTCTGAAGGAAGTGATTTTTAAGAGAAGTCCTGAAGGGTGATTAGGAGCTACGTAAAGACAGAGTTGGGTACGGTCGCTTTGAAAGAAGGCCCTCCTGGTGTAAAAAAGAGAATAAAAAACAGCATGGCTTGCTTTTACAAACGGATTAAGGGTTTTACAGGACAAACACATCAAAATAGTATAATGTTCCTCCACTGATATTTAAAATAAAAATAATACTAATTATAACATACATGTGGTAAAGTCCTTCCATCTAGTTTTTCTCATATCGGCCATTTTAAAAGAAATCCCAAATTCTCTAATAACACATATTTATGTAGCTGTTCTGATGACTTCTTTAGCCTATACCGGGTATCTGTTACATAAGGCAGTGTTGTTGGTTTGGGCAATGACAAATGCTTCGGTTTGGCAGCATTGTAGAGTGGCAAGGTGGAGGACTGTGACATGAAGCTGGTGTGCTAGGCATGTGTCAATAACAAACCTAGGAAAGAAGTGGTCCTTGTTTTTCACTGACCTGAGTTCCATCTCTGCCCTGCCTGGGCAACTCCAAGCTTAACATGGGAATGCTAAATCAGGAAGACGAACATTATAAATGCAAAGCACTTAGCACAGTGCTCAAGACCATAAAAAACTGAATTTCAATTAAGTATCATTATTAATAAATTTACACTTTAGCCTAGGAAATGGGGAGTCAATAAAGGCATTTAAGAGTGACAACATGACAATGGGCTTTTAAGGCTTTCTTTGGCTGAAACACATAGTCTGGGTAGTGTGAAAATGTGCACATTCTAGGTGTGCTTCCGAGTAAGGACACCTGTGCTTGATTGGATGGAGGTTGAAGATATATATGCACATATAGATATATTATATATTCATATACACACACGCATAGATTGCAAAAGTCTCCTGTACAAACTGCCACCGATGATGATGACAGATAGATGTAAATCTCACTATCCAGAGGAAAAAACATATAATATTATTGGAAACTGTCAGCGAAATGATGCAATAATGCCTACGCTATCAGAAATAATTTGAAGTGGGATAAGGGGAAAAGATGGAGTATCAGTAAGATTGACCATGAGTCAATCATTGTACAAACTGGATGTAGGGAAAAATCACACTTCTGCTTTTGTATATGTTCGAATTTTTCCATAATAAATTTTTTTTAGAAATATTAAGGTAAAGAGATCCAAAAAATGAAAAGGTCCCTGGTAAGGCCTAAGAAACTGGTTGGAATACAAGCTCCGTGAGGGTGAAGACCTTGCCTGTCTTGTTCACGTCTGAACTTCCGGGGCCTGGAGAAGTTTATAGCACACCTTAGATAATACATATTTGCTGAGTGAATAAACGCTGGAGAACAATGCCCATAGCCTGGGTGAGTCTGACAGATCAGACTGAGAGTCAAGGCTCCTGGGATGGGTTTCCTCTGCCATGCTACCAACGGCATTCTATTAGCTATCGCAGGGATAAATGCCTCTAGAAAACCACTCCGAGAGAGAGCAAAGCAGACTCATGAATCTCATCTTGGGATTCTATCGGAAGTAGGTATTTACATGCTTATATGCATATAATCCCCAGAGATCAATGGAGACTCTGCCATAGCATTTTATTTCACTGCCTTTGTCCAACAAACATTTATCATGGAGATGTCTTTGTCCTTCAAGCCAAGCATCAGGAAAAATAAAACAAAACAGTGTATACCCGATCCCCCCCTTCCCTCTTTTATTCTCTGGATAATATAAATGAGGGGAGGAATAAACAATCTTTTGAAGAAGGTCCACCTTTACATTTTGTTCTTGTTTCCTTAGTAGCTTGAGGACAAAACTGTCTATTATAAAAGTAACGATGCAGAACCTTAATTAAGGCCTTTGAAATGTAATCCCACACTCTTACTGGGGGCCAGAGCCAGAGCAGAGGAAAATACCAAGAACAATGAAACAACAGACATCAGGCACCATTAAATGCCCACATAAGACACTCTATAAAGTTTGAAAGCCACGCTGCCCAATAGCACAGCTGCTAGCAATGCATGGGTATTGGGCCTTTGTGCTGCAGCTTGTTTGAACTGAGACGTGCTGCAAGTGTGAAATACACACTGAATTTCAAAGACTTAGTAGTCAAAACAAAGTAAAATGTCTCAGTAATTTTTATTCTAATCACACATTGAAATGACACTATTTTGGATAAACTGGGCTAAATAAAATTATTCAATTAATTTCACCTATTTTTTGTTTTGTTTTTTTACATTGTAAAAATGTGGCCATTAGAAAATTTAAAATTGTATCTGTGGCTCACATCCTACTTTTATTGGACAGTGCTTTTCTCAAATGTAAGGACATTGCCTCTGTTGTGGAACAAAGCAATGAGCTCAGTATATTAACAGCACAGCTCCTAGTCTTCTTACTCTGTACGGTTTTGGTGTATTTTGGATCCCTTGTATACAAGTACTGCTATAGGGAGCCATTATAATCAATTATCAGGGTACGGAGTGTGTACTTCGGATGGACAACCTGTTCAGACGGCTGGGCGTGGGCTGAGGGCAGGGAACAGGAGAGCCTGCGGGGTGACAGTGCTAGGCCAAGGCAACAGGGACCTGGGAGCTGCTTATGCACCAAGCCACACCCCTCAGGGATGGAGGGCTGAGGTTCCAGAACTGAGGGCATGGCTGGTAGCCAGGCAAGGCCTTTACAAACCACCTGGGGCCATGGCAAGGACACTGAGTTTCATGGCACAGTGCCAGGTCCTGCAGGTATTAGGCTGCATTTCCCAGGTAACCGAGGGCCTGCCTAGCAGACAATTAACCCCAGTGGGGAGGTCCTGCTTTTAGTTGCAGGTGCCCTGCCTCTTCCACTGAGGCTGCCTTCTGCACTGCCTGAAAGGATATGCAGGGTTTTCAGCGTTCCTTTTCCCAGGCCTTTGATTCAGTCACTCTCTGTTGGTGGGCCCCACGTATGGGCAACTCGCTGCATGTGGGGACTAGGGTGTGGCTGGGGTGGGAGATACACAGAGTTAACAGAGCGCCAGGAGAGTATCCCCACCCTGGACATGATGGTGGCAGGGAGAGGTGCAATTCTTGCACTGAGTGTGTAAGGCTAGCAAGATAACTGCATAGAGAAAAAGGCTCTCCTGTCCAATCGTAACAATGGAGTTCTGGCTGGTGTGGCTCAGTGGACTGAGCGCCAGACTGCAAAACAAAAGTTTGCCAGTTTCTTTCCCAGTCAGGACACTTGCCTGGGTTCCTGGCCAGGTTCCCAGTTGGGGGTGTGAGAGACAACTGATTTCACCTCTCCCTAAAAATAAATAAAATAAAAAAGTTAGAATGGTGGTGGGAGGTCGTTCTGGACCAAAGAGGCCTGGTCTGTCTAGCCTGGGGAAAAAAGGGGTTGGTTGGGGGGTGGACCCACCCAAAGCACACGAAAATTTTTGAATTGGTCATTTTGATAAAGCACCTGGCACATTCCACACCTAAAACAAATATAGTCCCAGGGAAACAAGGAAACTTGTTCCTGTTTGTTATTCCTCTCCATGGGCCCTGTGGTCTCAGCAGTCACGAGGCCTATGGCCTCGAGGAGGGAGTCTCTCCCTCTCGCTGATCTGGTGGAGCATCCACTTGTGCATTTGTGCACTCTCTCGCTCAGAAACTTGTGACCTTGCGGTCTCAGCAGCTGCACGGCCAATGGCTACGCTGGTTCCACATGCAGCCCCTAGGAGGGAGTCTGAAGCCGGACTGCAGCTGGGAACAAACTAAGCTACCTAGATGACTGCTTAGCAGGCTCCAAAAGATGGTGTTTTATTTTTTTTTAAGATTTTATTTTTATTTATTTCCAGAGAGAGGGGAAGGGAGTGAAAAAGAAAAGGAAAGAAACACAGATATGTGCTAGAAACATCAGTTGGTTGCCTCTCGCACACATCCAACTGGGAACCTGGTCTGCAACCCAGGCATGTGCCCTGGTAGGCAGTTGAACTAGCAACACTTCAGACCACAGGCCGGTGCTCAGTCCACTGAGCCACCCCAGCCAGGGTTAAAAGATGGTGTTCTAAAATGCAGTAGGAACTTCGGGCACTGCCTTTCGTTTGCTCTTGCTTAGGATGGCTGGGTTTTGCATAGATGAGCTCTGAGATAGGGAGTCCCCCATTTTTCCAGATCATTCATCATCTGAATAAAAACCTCTTTCCTTTCTCATCAGCCTCTGCCTCTAGAGTGTGCCTTCTTTGGCAGTGGGCAGCTGAACCCCCATTTTTGTCCAGTAATACACCAAAGAATTGGTGATTGTCTTTCAAACTCTTTTTTAGCAGAAGCACTCTGATCTTAGTAGCGGGAAAATTGTAGTATGTCCTCTATCCCAGTAAACACTGCTACCTGTTGCTGAAGTGTTTCACCTTGAACTATCTACGGACTTACCTCCCACAGCATGCATTATTTTTCTTTCCAAGTTGTGTGTCTAGTTTCCAATGAGAAAGCTGTATTATCTTTAACATGCTCTTAACTCTATCTCTAGAAAACGAAACAATCTTGGCATTTATTATGTTAAAGGTGATTTGCATCCCTTCTGTTTTTATTTAAAAATCCCCACATTTCTTCAAACTTTTTCTCAAAAGAAGTACACGTGCGATCATGCTTTCAGTTCATCCTGACATACTGGAAACTGTTTATGACTGTGCATTATACTTGAAATGAAATCCAGTTCAAAAATCTTAATATGGCCCACGTTCACCTAATTGAGTCAGCAGCCATTCTCCTCCTCCCATGATACTCTGCCGCCCTTCTGCCGTTCTTCCAGATCCTGGCGCATCCTTCACTGAGAACACCTCGCAGGCTAGGATGTCGGCCTGCAATGTTCTTGTCTCTGTTTTGTTTCACATGACCAACTTCTACTTATTAATCAGCCTTCTTAATCATTTAATACCATACCCTTAGAGAAGCCATGCTTGAAGCTTTCCAGTCTAAAGTATTACAATGGTTCCTATTTTCCTCTGTTTTCTTTCATCATACCTAATTTTATTTGTGATTATACATCTTTCCCTATATGATTATTTGTTGCATGTCCCTCTTCTTTATCAGGCTATAAGTTCCATGGGGCAGATTTCATGCCTTTTTTGTCCACCACTGTATTTCCAGCAAGTATGTCTGAAACACAACAGACCTTTGGTAGACATTAACTGAAAACTGAATTGAAAAAACTAGAGTGCAAGAGTTGAAAACAGGGGAAAAGGAAGTAACTGATGAAGCTGGGTACCTAAGGAGTCCATAGGGGATTAAATTCAGAGCATTACATGGAAGATAAAATGTATGTACATTAAAAAATAAAATGATAGGTGCTAATTAAATAATGGCCATAGAAAGTCAAAGTCTTGTTAGAATGTGTGTCTTGGGAGAGACCGTATTAAATTGAGGTGGCTAAGAATGATTTTAAAGAAGTAACTGGGTCAGAAGTTGTGGTTAAATTTTATTATGAACTATACTTTTTTAAAAATTCATAAAGTTAGAATGAATCAAATGATTTAACTTACAGGTTGGGCTCTCTGTGGTGCAGATGTTGAGATAAAGTTACAGGCACAGAAAGTTTAGTGGAGAGTAGCATTTGTGAAAGGGCAAGGGAGAAAGGAGTATTGGGCAAGGGGTCCCACTGGTTTACAGATCTGACAAAGCTTTTATTATTCCAGTGTTAAGCAGACCCTTATGCTATGTCCTGCTTAGTCGTGGTTGAGGAAGGACAGGGGAGAAAGAGATTGCCGTGAGAACAGTGCAGGTTCAGCTGCGAGAACCCAGGAGCTAACAGTGGAGCCTGTCAGCTAACTACATGTCTTGCAGTTGAGTGTGAGCCCTTTCCTGAAGTTATGTATATTGGGACAGTGCGCCTTGGTGACTGCCATGTATGAGGGAGGACCCCCCAACACCAGAATTTATTTATAAAAATTGTGTACTTATTCTTACATGTTTAAACTTTAGACACCTTCAAAGTACTCTTTGTTTGATGCAATACACCTATCAAGATTTTATTTCCACGACTCAAAACAGTTTGTGAACTCATCGATTTTGATGCCTTTTAGTGCTTCACCCATTTTTTGTGTTACTTCTTCCACATCAGCAAAATGTTTCCCTTTGAGCACTTTTTTTGATTTGGGGAAACAAACAAAAAATCACTGGGAGTGAGGTTGGGTAAATAGGGAGGGCGGGGCATAGGGGTCATTCTGTTTTTCGTCAAAAACTCCTGAACACTCAGCACAGTGTTGGCAGGTGCACTCACGAAATGGGGGCACATGTTGAAAGAGTCTTCCAAAAAATTCACTGAAGTCAAATGCAGCCTGTCACAACAACCCCAGCAGGTACACTGATACAGATGGATTCTTAGCAGGGGAAGCCTATACTATAGGGGGCCTGCATTCCAGAAGATAATTCTGGTTTTTCTGAATGCCCCCTGTAATTATATAGGATGTCAATTCAATCCAAATGTATCTATACATTTAATGAAGGATTTTTTGACAACTCAACAAGTTTGTTAAGCATTTGGAAGACCAAAGGTTCTCACTTAGCTAAGTAAAATTTGAAAAAGAAGAGCAAACAGAAGGGGTTTAGTCTATTCCGTATGTCTATAAGATGATGGCAAATAAAAACATGGTACTGGTGTCATCATAGACAAGCAGACCAATTAAAATGGTCAGAACCAGAGCCACATAGAAATGGACTTATGAAGATATAATAAAGGTGGCATCAAAAATCAAGGAGGAAGGGTCCTGGCCAGGTGGCTCAGTTGGTCGGAGTGCTGTCCCATACACCACAGAAGGTTGTGGGCTCACTTGTCGGTCAGGGCACATACCTAGGTTGTAGATTTGATCCCTGGTTGGGGTGTGTATGGGAAGAAACTGATCAATGTTTCTCTTACATGGATGCTTCTCTCTCTCTCTCTGTCAAATCAATAAGCATATCCTAGGGTGAGAATTAAAAAAAATCAATAGGGAAGGGACAGGCTATTGATTGAGCAGAATTATAGAGAAAAAATGGTTTGCCGTTTGGAAAAAAACAAACTAGATCCCCACCTTACACTGCACATACGAATGTATTCCAGAGTGAATGAAGACCTAAATACTATTTGCTGGAGAGAGTAATAAACTGTAAAACAGAGAGAAGAAAACACAGAGTATCTTTGTGATGTTGAAATGCAGACTGAGTTTTTAAACAAGACCCCCAAAGCACTATTGAGAGTAGTAAGATTGTAGCCATCAGCTAGGAGAGAGAACTGGAAGAACCTGAGGAGTGGAGCACATTCCTGAGATCAGGGCAACTAAGTAAACCATAAGGATACATATAGGTTTGTTAGGAGATACATGGTTATGACTTGCCTATCCTAAATATTTTCCCCTGCATCTACTTTCCTCCTATTTAAAACCAAGTACGTACCCTTCAATAAACATTTTTGAGTTTCAGACATTGCGTTAAGTGCAGGAAATATGAAGAAAAATAAGCCTGAGTCCCAGTCCTTAAAGAGCTCATAATCTAGATAAGGAGAGAGATGAGGAAACTAAATAAAACGTTTTAATTCCTCTTCTACAGGTAGTAACCAAGAGGCAGCTACCTTTGTCTAGGGCATCAGTGAGAAGATGGTATTTGAGCAATGAGGTAAGTCAATCCAGGCAAAACTGAACAGCACTAACAGTCACAGGGCTTTAAAAGAGCAAGGTGTGTTGGAAAATGATAATCGGTAACCTAATACTGGACGTTCTGAAATGTTTGCTACTGAAGAAAGAAAGTAGCCTATAAAGGTTGTTTTAGTCTTTTCTTGGTAACATCCATTATCACATTAATGATCACCTTTGAAAGCACAGCCAAAGAAGATGAAGCACTGAATTAATGAGGGATAAATGTTAATGGTTAAGGGAGAAAAGCATGCTGGGCAGCACTGACGACGGACCATGGAGTGATAACAATCATCCTATCATGGATTTAGAGGAGGAGGTCATTGCTTATCAGCTACATTGCTCAGGGAAGATTTCATGGAAATGGTAGGGCTTCATTTGATCATTCAAAAAGTAGAGAACTGAGAATTGTCTCCGTACATTGGGTGCTGTGAGTGGAGTAGGAGATTCAAAGCTTAGTCCACTAAGGAACAGATAATCAGATAGTTGCAAAATTAAAGCAATGAATACCATCATAGAAGCAAGCACAGGCTGATTTGAGAAAAACCTCAGAGGACTCTTGATCTGGGAGGTCAGGGATAGATTTCCCAAGGTGATGCACTGATTTTGACGGATTAGTGGGAGTTTGTCAAGTGAAAGGGAGGGAAACACATTTTGCAACGGCTCAGTTTAATGAGAACATACTTCTTTTAAGGAAGGCGAAATAGTTCAGGACGGCTGGATCAAAGGCTGAAAGGCACTGAAAGAAGTTTCTAAGGCAAATAAGGGAGGGGTTTAATTATGAAAGGCCTTTTATGGGATGTTAAAATTTTTTTAAATTTTTTTAGTGTATGTACATTTATTAAAGCTGGGGACAGTGAAACAAGGAAGGGCTTAGGATAGTAGAAACAACAGAAGATAGCCTAGGTGGGGCTGCTTTGGCTCTTCAGAAATGCTATAGTATAGTAATGAGCCCAGGTGGGTCCGCTTTGGATCACTAGAAGTCAGAGAAAAGTGGCCTTGGAGACGGGATCAGGTCAGCCCTGGGTGAGCTGCCACTGCCCACTGCTATCCTGGTTGCGAGTCTCGTGGGGACCCTGAGAGTTCAGGAGGTGCACGCCAGAGAGAGAAGAAAGGTGTGGGCGTGCTCCTGAGAGGGCGCGCACCAAGAATTTGGACTTTTATCCTGAGGACAATGTGGGAATTGATGAGGATTTTAAGCAGCAAAGTGACATGATTTAGATCCAGGTTTCACTGCTGTCAAGGCAATGATGAGGAAGGTGATCGAACATGGACTGATACGGGGTGACCTAAGAGGCGGAGAAGTTAAAAGGCTGTTGTTATTGTTTAGGGAAAATAAGAGAAGACTTCAAACATACACTATCAGTGGTATTAAGAGAGAAGGAAGTTTCAGCGGCCAGGGAAGGAAGAAAAGACATTTCCTGTGGAAACGATGTGAATAAATGTTTGGAAAAGTGGAGGGAAAGGAAACCGGTCTTCCTGGAGCGTACAGTACATGACAGTAGAACCACGACCAGCTTTGGAATCTGGGATGAATGGCCAGAGTTGCAGACCTGTTGGTGATGAGGTTGAAAACGCGGGTAGAATCAGCTAGTTACAAGGCTTTTAAATAAAGAGCCTAAACAATTCGAATATTACTTTTCCCCCAAAATACAATATTCTTTATTGAAGTAAAATACACATAACATAAATTTATCATTTTAACCATTTTAAGTGTACAGTTCAATGGCATTAAGTACAGTCAGATTGTTGTTCAGCATGGCCCATCTCCAGGACTTTTTCATCATCCCAAATGGAAACTCTTCACCCGTCAGAAAACAGCTCCCAGTTCTTCCCTACCCCTCCCATCCCTGGCAACTACTGTCCTACTTCTGGTCTCTGAGTTTGGTTATTCTAGGTACCGCACATAAGTGGCATCATATGTTATTTGTTCTTTTGTGTTTGGCTTATTTCGCTTGGCTAAATTGCTTTAATCAACATCCCGGTTATTTCATAACTGGATTTTAATTTGCATCCTACCCTGTATGTTGTATTTTAAAACACGTTTCACTTGATAATCTTTTCCACTTACTGCCTTTGGACACTTCACTCCAGGCAATTATAAACAGGAAATTATAAACTTGGTGTACTTAATGACAATTAAGTGTCTGTCATAAGTGACTTTTTATTGGTCTACTTTAAGTGTCTATATTGTGAATTTTTTTCATTTCATTATAGTTTATGGGTACTAGACCTTTTGCAAAATTTCACCTAGTACCTTAACGGTTGCAAATAATAGCAAATAGAATAACTCAGGCTGAAATCAAACTTATTTGACGTCCCTGGAGAAGGGAGGTTAATTTTGGGGGGATGCCGATACAAAGTTTCTTTCTTTTGAGACTACAGAATTTCCCTATCTGCTGTGGGATCGCTCTAAATGAAGAGAAGTAAAAACACACTTTTCTTATCTTTAGCTGGGGAAAAGCCCGAACGTTTCAGACGTTTGGAAACTATTTGAGAACTGCCAAGGTTATTTCACCTTTCACTTGAGGCATCCCTGGGTTATTAGTGCTCTGCCAACAAACTGAGTAACTTCGGACAAGACCCCAATCCTCCGGAAGTCTCACGGGTTAGATCAGCCCAGCCCATGCTTCCACACCACATCACAGCACACACGTACCGCAGGACGCAAGTAACCGGAGGAGGCAGCACAGCGCAGCGCCACTGGAACCCAGGGGCTGCCGAGAGCCCCGGCACACTCCGGTGGGGACGCCCTCCAGCCCCCAGGTTCGTTCCACCGGCCGCGCCGCGGTCGCGTGTTACGGAGGACGAGCTGGGTTCCAGCTGTTTCTGAGGTCATCGATCTCTCCCACCTGTTTTTTTTTAAAGGTCTTTATTCCTTAAGATTATCCAAGTGTAAAAAAGGCACAAAAGCCGCAATCCATGAAAATACACACACAAAAAAATCAAACTGTTCCCTACCGGCGAATTTTACGTTTCTTCCCAGCAGGCTCCGGGAGTCATCGCGAGACTTCGCCACTTCTCGCGAGAGTTACTGGCAGCCATCTTCTCGGGGGTGCTGGGAGCCGGGGAGACCCCCCGAGTCGTTCCCATTGAGCTGCTTTTCGTCTTCGCTTTTTTCACTTTTTCCTTTTCTGCGTCACCGACAAGCACCTGGTCCCGAGGCTGAGAGAAAGCCCGGGTCCAGACGCGTGTTCCGCTCCTGGTTCAGAAAGATTCGCTAGGGTGGAGGGAAGGGGGAGGGCCCGGGCAAGCCGTTGCAGCCTCAGCCCGGGCCGGGGTCCGGGGAAGGGGAGCTCCTAGCACCCTGTGGACTTGCGGCCTGCGGCGGTCCCCGCGCAGCTCTCCACCGAATCCAGTTCGCGGGAACCTGCCACCGGCGCCTCCCACCGCGGCCCACGCGGGCGGCGCGCGGAGGAGGGGGCGGGGGCAGCGGCGGCTGTAGCGGCCGGGACCCGGGCGGGCGGAGGAGTGTGACGGGCCTCGGGGCCTCTGTGGATGGTTTCTAAAATGATCATTGAAAACTTCGAGGCACTGAAGTCCTGGCTCAGCAAGACTCTCGAGCCCATGTGAGTATCCGGGCTATCTGTTTGCAGGGATGAGGTGGGAGACAGGCGGACACAGATCTCTGCAGTTTCCCCAAGTGCCTGCGGTGGAGGCCGACACGGTGAACCGAGGTCCCAGGGTTCTTGTGTTTTCTCTGTTTCTTCTGCCCTCGTTCCCAGGTTCTGCATATCCCGGAGAGCCTTTTTCCTATCATTGAGTTGGCCCTTAAACCGCTGTCTCTTGCTTTCCCGTTATATGTAGACCGACCCCAACCTACACAGACACACTTGTGTTTGCTGAGTAAATCGGCTTTTTTTTTTTTTTTTTTAGCGAATCCGTGCGTAACCTTCTGCCCACAGATTATTTTATTATGCCTATTTAAACGAAGTGAGGGGCCTTTATTAGGGACTTGGATCTAGTCTAAGCCACTTACGTTTTACCGAAACACTGAAAGAAAGGCCACATCAGCCATGTGCTGTCTGGCTCATCGGCACCTCTCTTAACTGATTGAAGATGTAACAGGTGCCGAGGTGCTCAGTAAAATTCCCTGTACCCACCTACATGATGGTTCTCTTGGAGAGGAGGAAGAGCATGCAGTCTATCCATATGGAATATTTAGCAGTTTTCAGTGGGATACTGTTTACCTTAGAAAAATTAAGGAGTGTTTTAAGGATCTATGTTTGAATACATAAATATATCATGGGCCAAGTGCTTTATCAATATTGATTGGTTTACTATAAACAACTTAAAATGCGTTGAAGAAAATCCTCTCGTTCAAGAAATTTGTTAAGCACCTGACTAGGTACTGTGGGAAGCTTTGGGGATGGAGCTTTCAAACTCCAAAGTCGAGGAGACTTAATAAGCAGATAAGATAACGTAAGATAATGAGAGCAATGACAAGTGTAATAATAGAGGATCATGTAAAAATGAGTAGTAGGCCTCTCAGAGTGGGTGACAGTTGAGCAACACCTTAGGGGAAGAGGGAACATATGTGTGAACATTTGGAAAAAGAGTTTCTTGCAGAAGGAACAGCAAGTGCAAGGGCCTGTAGCAAGTGTGGTGGAGGTGTGTTCCAGGAAGAGAAATGAGGCTGTTGGTGCCCCAAGGAACCTGGTGGCAGGGGAGAGAATGGAAGGACATGACGTTGAAGAAATAGGCAGGGGTCAAGTCACGGAGGATCTTTGAGGCCAAGGTCAAGAGCTAGGATTTTATTTAAATTCTGGTGGGAAGACATTAGGTGATTTAAAGCAGGCAGGAACTGATTTGATTTTGTTTTAACTCTGCCTGCTTTGTGGAGATTAACGGGGCAAAAATGGAAGCAAGGAGACTGTTCTGGAGGGCACTGTAGGTGGGGATGTAGGTAGTTTGCATAAGAGCGATAGTGGACACAACTGAATACAGGGTCTGGCACAAATAACACCCCTTTGGTAATCTATACTGAATCTTTTATTACAAAATCATAAGCTCGTAATTCTGTAACATAACAATATCACACTCAAGTACACCATGTGATGTTTTAGGGGAAATGCCCGAATTGCTGTCCATCTCATGCGAGATTCTCACATACTCTACCAACTACACTCAGTAGTAGTACTTCTGCCAGACCCTGTATATTTAATAAGTAGATTTGATAGAACTTTCTGATCGATTGTATGTAGAAGATGAGAGAAAGGGAAGTCAAGGATGAGGACTAAGAAGTTAGCCTAAGCAACTGGGTGAAGACAGGAAGAGAACAGGTTATGGGATGGAGGGAAAGGTGGTTGGTTACATCAAGTGAGGTGTCAAATAGGTAGTTGGGTATATGAGTCTAGAACTCAGGCCAGGACTGGAGAGATTTAAATAGCATCTTGCAGAGGGTATTTAAAGCCATGAAACTGTGGGAGGTTTCCTAGGGCAATAGGTAGGGAAGGAGAGAACCCAGATTTGAGTAGGAAGAAAATTGGGGTGTATATCACTAAAGGAATGTATGGCGGTGCAAACTGTCCACTTGATGGGATGCTGCAGAATGGATGAAAAAGATGGTGGCAGGTAAGTGGCCCTTAGATTTGGCAAGGTATAAGTCATTGGTAACATTAGCAAAAATAGTTTCACTAGAGTGGAGTGGTACAGATAGGAGCCCTATTGCAGTGGAATGGGAAGAGTGAGCATCGCATCCGTGTGGTATAGTGGTAGAGGGGACAGTTTGAGTGGGAATGGCTGGGTTTGAGTTCTGGTTCTGCCACTTACCAGCTGTATAATACGGGGGTAAGTCACTTAACTCAGTACCTCTGTTTCTTTAAAATGGAGAAGGTGGTGAATACATATTAAGAAAATCTTTGAACACTGCTTGGTTTATCATTAAACCAAGTGTATTGGATGAACAGAAAACTTTCAGAAATATTTAGAGTCAAAATAGTGTTCCTTCTTTTAAGCTTCCAGTTTTAATTACTTACCGGCTTTAGTACCATTTCTCTTTTTTTCCACTAACCTAAAAGGAGCTTAGTTGTGGTTACTTAGTGTGTATGCTTATATATATTTTTAGTTTTAATAAAGCATGTTCCAGGTATCATACAGCCTACTCAGGTCACTATTACTGCAGTAATTACTGTTGGAATAAGTAAGGCACTGCAGTAGTAGGAATTGGGATTGGTTCTTTTTATAATGTACATTGGTGTGGTAAAATTACACTGCCCCTTTAATTGCATTTGAGGGAAATTCTTTTAGATGATGTGTTTTAAAGCTGATTCCAATTATTTAAGGCCTGTGGTTTCTAACCTTGGTTTTGTAAAACTTTAAGATGGGTTTGTTATCTGGAGGGATTTTTTTGTGTAATTGCCAAAAAGCACCTGCTTGAGGGAGAAACACTTGAAGGACTAAGAGTAAGATGTAACTCAAATTTGTATAGGACTTTTTAGGTACTTGCGCTTGGACTTGGCCCACATTTCCAATATATTAATTCAGCAAACATTTATTCATTTAATCAACTCTATGCTAAGCAGTGTGTTAGGTTTTGGGAAAATAGTAGGAAACAAGACATGAAATGACTATTCAAATTGTTTACCATTTAGCAGAGAAAACAGGTGTTGTACAAGTAATTACAAGACTAGTGAGTGCTACGAAGTCCAGAATTCTGTCAAAATACATGTTTGGGGGGTCAGGAAAGGCTTTCCTGGCATGATATCATTTGATTTCCGGCTGGAAGGATGAAGAATAGTTTGCTGGGGCAAAAGGATGGGAGCATTTTAAGTTTTGGAGAACAGATTGGATGAAAGCTCTCCACAATGAAAAAAAAATGGTGTCTTGGAGGAATGGAAGGAAACTGAGAAAAGAGCAAGGGGAAGAATAGCATTGGGTAGCTTCAGAGAGAGGAACCAGATCACGTGACTTTGTTGAGTCATGTTAAGGATTTTGGATATCACTGGAGGATAGTAAGAATCAGTGAAGGATTTTAGGGCAGGAGAGTTTTCAGATTGATATCTAAAACAAAACTAGCCTGATTGCAGTTTCAGCATGAAGTAAAAGTTTGTAAATCTGTATTTTATTTGATTATAAGGTTTGTAGGTATACCAGGGTTCTGAGTTTTCCATAAATTATTAAAAATTTAGGTGTTAGAATTGGCATCTTGAAATACTTAAGATTGATGTTTTTTTCCTCCCAAACATTTGGTTAGTCAATACTTGCTAATAATAAAATAAAATTAGATATTGGTTGTTTCTCTAACATTCACTTTTTGTTGGTGAGTGAAGTCCTGGGAAAAATTTAAGGTTTTTTTGTTTTTCTGAATGTTCAGTTTCAATTTTTCTGTTTTTGTTTTTTATAAAGAAAGGATTTTCTGTTGTATTTTAAAACTTTTTCTGAGTTTACACATCATTAAATGTGGTACTTTTATAAAATCATGAGTGTTTTTAGCTAAAGAAAAATCTCGAGATATCATCAAACCCCTTAATTTTTCAGAAAATAAAATTGAAAGGCAGACATTTAATAATGTGCCTAGATTTTGTGAGGTTAGTATGAATAGAGTGTGTAGTTTTGTGCTCCTGCTGCTAATGCTAAGTACTGCTAAGGTGATAAGGTAGTGTGGTGAAAACAAAGTAAGTTTTGTGTCCACATAGACCAGTGTCCCAATCTTAGTTCTGCCACTTATTAACTGAGTAATCCAGGCAGGTGAACCTCCCTTTTCCTTATTAGTGTAACTGGGACAATTGAAAGGATTGAATGAGGCCCATTTTTTAGAACCTAGTTCTTTCCTTAAATATTGGTTGGTTAAACACAAATAAGTTACATTACTATTGCTACTGTTACTATTACACTGTTGCTACTGCCACTACCACCTAATATGTGTATGCATTGATAAAAGTTTTCTGTTTAAGTTTTATGAGGTGAACATTGTTACCTCCATCTTGCAAGTGATGACACTGAGGCCCTTATGCACAAAGTTAAGAGAACTCGTCCAGAACCCGGGAGTTAGCTATAGCATGTGGCCAAACAGTGATTTAAAGCTTTTAGACTTTGGAGTCATGTTTTTAATTTATCACTATACTGTACTTTACTATTTTGTTTTCTATTTTTCACTGTTATATTTTCCTAGTAGTAGCTGCTATTGTAAAGGAGCAGGGTTCTAAGGCGTCATGGTTATATCAGTGCTTTAGAGTTTAAGAAAGAAACCTCTTTGAAGTTTTTGTAGTCTTTCCTCACTTTCCACCCGTGTTACTGTACCTTTCTCACCACGTTAAAATGTGTTTTTGTTCCTGTTTTGTAGGAAGAACTGAAAGATGATCATTTTACTCCTGAACTTTCTCTTGTTTCCTTCCTTTGATCTTTCCCTTTCTGCAGATTCCTTGGGGCATAGAAAGTCAGTCTTCCATCCTTTAAGGAAGAAAATCTCAGAAATAGTAGCAGCAAAAACAACAAAAAATAAATCATACTTTTCCTCTAGTCACTTGCATCCTAGCTTTCTTTTTTTTTTCCAGTGGTAAATCTTGAAATATAGTAGTCAGTTTTTAGTTTTTCACTCATTTGCCTCCAACCATTTGTTTCTTAATGTTTTATAGTAGTTTCTTTCTGCTTATTTTCAACCAGAATTGCTTGCCTCAGTGTTACCAGCAGTTTGTTTACTAAATGTAAAGATTTTGTATAAATTTTACCTTTGACCTGTGTGTATAACATTGGACAATGGTGATGCTGCCTTGTTTATATTTTTAAACTTTTGCGGTCTTGTTTCCCTACTACTTTGGGTTCTCTTCTCCAATCAGTTCTATTCCTTTTTGTTCTTATTTTTTTTGCCTTTTAATTGTATTTTGCACGTTCTGTTTTCATGACTTTTTTTGTTTTTCTGCCGTTTCTACTCCTGCCATATCATTCATACTCATTCCCATTCATTCCCATGAATAGTTCCTATTATAATCCATGCCAGTGTCTCTTAAAATTTTTTTTTTGTGTTATAGATTCTTTAAAAGTTTAATCAAAATCTTCCTTCTGTAGGATGTCGCATATACTTCATGCACATTTGCATTGACTTTCAGATCTTTTTCAAGACAGCTTCTACTCCATGCATTTATTTCTCACATGTTTACCATGGACTTAACCACTCATCAAAGCCTTAAGCTCTTATCTCCAATTTTAGCTGTATATCCACCAGGTTCTCTTACCTGAATTTCAAACTATATTTTTGAAAATAAATGTTCTCTGAATTCTCTTATTACCTTTTCATTTTTTTCCAAATTATTCAGGTGTTGATGTAATGAACATCCAAACCTGTAGAGAATTTTTATTTTTTGAAGAGTTTATTTGTGTCAAACTGATGGCATTACCAGGAAGCAAAATCTGAAGTGTTCTGAGAATAACAGTTTTGCAGTTTCTTTTATACATTTGGAATCAGGGAAGGAAGGAAGGAAGATTACCTATAGTTAGGTGGACGCAAGATAGTAGATACTTGACAAGATTATGTGCTCCCTGGACTAACCACCATGACCTACCTAGTTAGGAATTTATGGTTAGATCACTCTGAGGTTACTTTCCATCACTGGACTTGTCAGTTTTGTTTTAGAACCCCTCTTTTGTCTACAGTTTTCCCATTTGGTCATCAGTCAATCCAAATAATGCATTGATGACCAACTTTTTGGTCAGATTGTGTTGTCTTATAGCACTAGGAAGACTCATTTCTAGGAAGTCTCAGTATCGACGTCATCTTATTGAAATGGTGGATCGTTGGGGACGGGTGGTAGGATAAGCTTGGGATGGGAGTGGAGACTGAATTTTCCCAAAAGGGAAGGCAGTCAGGTCTTAACGGCCTTCGTTGTGGAAAACAACCCTGGGTTATTCTGTGTACTATCATGATTCGAGTTTTTGCATCTAGTATTAAAATTTATATAAGCCATAAAAATATTATTGAAAGTTATCTTACACATCTTCAGTAATCATAAGCAGTTGGAGTATATAGAAAACCCCAAAGAACAAGTATAACTACTATCACTGATATTATTAGCAGACAGTAAAGACAGACAATAGTTTCAGAGTTCAGCATCAGAGATTAGGTATACAGGCCTTGCTGGTATCTTGGGATAGCTGTCCACTTCTAATGTCAGTGGCATTCCATCTTGGAGGAGTTGTTGATGTCATGTCCATTGTAGGTGGAGAGGAGTGTCAGAGACAAGTATAGACGTATTCAGGGTTAGGTGCCCATAAAGTTCCTTACAATGATGTTAGAGAGTCTTTTATTTGATCTTCTTTCCAATAAACAAAATCTCTAGGGGGCAGTCAGTGATCTTTAAAACCTATTTCTCCTGGGAGCTGACTGTGAAAGTAAGCATTTACCAACTTGGCATTTTCTTAAAGTGACTTTATCAGACTCCGGCAATTACATAAGATGTCTCCTTCAATATCATGTCATGTTTCTTCATTTAATTTAAGTCCAGCTTAAGTGCGCTGTAATGCATCAAGAAATGCAAAAAACAAAAACAAATGGGGTTTTCCAGGGAGCCTGGAAGAACGAAGTGACCATCTTGGGTTTCCTGGAGCCCCATGTATTGACTTAATTTACAGCCATTGTTTGCTGATACAAAGTACCCTACCGTTTTTCCTTCACTTGCTTTGTAATGTGTCCTGTGCAATTTAACATTTAAAAAAGCCCGCTTGTTTGAAAATTTCTGTTTTCTAAGGAGAAAGAACATCTTTTGAGGTGTTCCAGGGGTCCTTCTGGAACAAAAAATGTTATTCCTACATATATTGAGCTTTCAACTATTAAAATATCAATTTCTGATGAAAACTAAGAAGTTAAACTTACATTTTATAACCTGTAGAAGCAGGATCATTTTAATTTATTATTGTTTTTATTTTATCTTTTATTGAATTTATTGGGGTGACATTGAATAATAAAATTATATAGGTTTCAGATGTACAATTGTATACATCATCTGTGTATTGTATTGTGTATTTACCACACCAAGTCAAGTCCATCACTGTTTATCCCCTGTTTACCCTCTTCTGCCTCTCCATCCCTTCTTTCCCTGTGGTAATTAATCACCATTCTTTTGTTTGTGTCTGTGAGGATTTTGTTTTGTTGTTGCTTTTTTTTTTTTTTTTTTTTTTTTTTTTTTTTTTTTTTTTTTTTTTTTTTTTTTTTTTTTTTTTTTTTTTTTTTTTGCTGAATCCCTTCACTTTTTTCACCCAGCCTCCCAACTCCCTTCCTTCTGACAGCAGCTGGTCTGTTCTCTGTATCTGGGAGTTGTTCTCTAGGTCCGTCTGTGCCATCTCAAAGGTGAGATTTTCTTTTTTACATTTGAGTAGTATTCCATTGTGTAACTGTGCCACAGCTTTTTTATCCAGTCATCTACT
>PVIA01008256.1:0-73644 GCA_004024845.1 Tonatia bakeri
GGGGGAGGGAGGCAAGAGGATGGAAGGGGCTTGGCAAATCAGAGTGCAGGAGGCCACCAGCATCCAGGCGTCTCAGAGCCACACCCCACCATTAGCAGAATACTCATGCATGTGTGGGTCCTGGGAAGCTGTCAGAGTTCTCATTTTAAAGACGGACAAACTGATGCACACAAACACACACAGAGCTCAGCTCACCCCCTAAGGCCTGGGGAGTCAGCCTGGCCCAAGGGCGCTTAGAGTTTTCTGGGCAGCAGCCTACACCCACACCCCCAAACCCCCTCAGAGCCAGGACAGGGCAGAATGACATCCAGTATCTGGCCTAGACTTTTTTCCTCTGCTTTTGACCAGTTTCCTTTAGAGAAATGCTTGGCCACATCCTTTGTCCACCCCTTTCCTGAGACCAGCCTCTGGTCTTTAATATACCCTGAACTTGGACTCCATGCCCTTGACCCCATCCAGCTGAAGTCAGACTGTCCACTGCACAGAAACGGAAGGTGTGAGTTAAGGTGGGACACAGGGCCTCCCTACCCCTGCAGAAGGCTGTGAGGAGGCCAAGGTTTGGCCTGTCCTTTATTAAGCACCTAGTGTGTGTTCAGTGCATTAAATATACTGCCTCGCTGAATTCCTACACCAGGCCTCCCGTTCCACTGCACTGGGTCCTTGGGATAGGAGAACACAGGCCCAGAGTGGACAGTTGACTCACTAAGACCACACAGCTGGCTCAGTGTCAGAACCAGAACAGGGGCCCAGGTCTGTCCTGTTCCAAAGCTACACTCTGACTGTTCGTGTCACACCCCTTCCCCCATCTCTGAGCCGGTTTCTCTGAAAACCTGGGAGGGGCAGGAAGGTGTTGTCTATGACCTGGGAACAGGAAGCGAGAGAGAGAGAGAGAGAGAGAGAGAGAGAGAGAGAGAGAGAGATAGGCTTGTGGAAATAGACACAAACCATGCGAAGGCTGTTTATTCAGAGCAAGGGAGCCCGCTACCGTCACCTGTCACCTGAGTTCGGCTGACGCTCACAGGCAGGTGGGAAGCTCTGCAGTGCAAAGGGAAGGCTCCGGTGAGCGCTGATTGGAGGCTGCTGGCAGGCGGATGCGGCAGGTGTGCTGACCTGAATCGGGCCATCCCTTGGCATTGGTTATGGGGGCATAGTTGACTTTCTCGGCTTGTCCTGTATTGGAGGTGAGGGCAAAAGTAGGGAAGCTGTCAGTAATTCATCAAGTCCTGGCCACTTTGTGCTGATTGCCACAGGGATTAGCAGTTCGGCGTCCTGGGCTTTGCTGCTGTTCTTGGGCCAAAGTTTTATTTTATATATGGCCTGGCTATTGTATATATATTCAGTCTCTCCTACCTGTCTCCAGAGGTTAGGAGTGGGGGCCTGCCTGGCCTGGACCCAGCCAGGTGCTCCCAATCCAGCACTCCCTCCTCCTGCTTCTCCCTTCCCCCCTTTCTCCAGCCACCGGTCCCAGCACGGCTGGTTGCTGCTGGATGTGCATAAACTCCTGATTCTCAGAACCACCCAGGAAGGTTATCATACATGGCCGCCCCAGCTCAGCTGCTTCCTGAATCCTGGCCCTCGGAAACTCCGAGAGATGACACGTGTTTGAAAACTTGGCTGGAGTTCCACCGCTCAACACTGCGTCCTGCATCCCCCCGGGAAACTCACCGGAGGTTGCAGTCAAGGTGCTGGTTGTAGCGGGAGCACCAGGCCAGGTGCAGAGGGCTGGCTGCCAGGGCGGAGAGCCCCGGGGGCCTAGCAAAGGGCAGGGCTGAAGACGCTTGCACAGCCACTCCCTCGGGCATTAGCCCCGGGAGGACAAAGCCTAGACTTCAGGTCTGCTTCAGCTCCAGGCCCAGAGAAGTGATGCAGTGGCTGACATCAGGACCAGCTGCGTTGACTGACGACCCCCTGGCATCACCCCTCCTGTCAGTAGAAACCACGAAGGGGCACACCTGGAGAGCTGAGGAATGTCCTGTTGGGACTCTCTTTCCCCCGGAACTCGCCCACACCTCTCCTCCGCCTCTCACTCCTCAAAGTGTGTCTCTCCCCCTTTCTCCTGAGCTGCAAGGGCCCTTGTACCACCTTTGTGACTTTCTAAATAACCTTTCCCCTATAATTGGAGTTCCTTGGTTCTGAATTCTTTCAAGCTGAACTCAAGTACAGAGGTTGCTGAACCAAGGTTCAGCCTAACTCATCCCTGATGACCACTTGGTACCGTTTTCCCCGCCGCTAACAGCGGGAGGAGATCCATTTCCAACACGACCCCTGACACAGCTGTTGTCTCAAGGCCTTGGTTCCCGGCCGTGTAGGCCTTCCCATAGGGCTGCATGAGTGTCCTCGCGATGTGGCAGCTGGCCTGCCCCAGAGCCACTCTTGAAGAATGTGCTGGAAGGTGAGCAACTGGCAGAAGGAAGAGGGACAGAGAGTTAGGTCGCAGAGTGAAATGGGTTAGCTACCACTGTTTTTAAATTTCTACAGCAAGCCTTACGGAGAGAAATCATTAGCCTAGTTTGACAGACGAGAAAGGGGAGGCTCCAGAGAAAAGGTCTTGCCTGAGGTCACAGAGCTGGTAACTGGCAGACCCAGGAGTTAAGCCCTTAACTACCTCCTAACGTAACCCAATCCCTTTCGTGCACATTGCGTGCGCATGCGCGAGGTGCCTCATTCTTAGGGAAAGATCCACCAGCTCTGAGAGGAGCCTCAGGAGCCTAAGAAGCTGCCTGTCAGCTGAGCAGCTTCCCCCTCTGGAGAGAAGGAAGCCAGTGCCCTCCTCCCGGCCTAGCCGCCGCCCACGCAGGACTGTCTATACCCTCCACCTTCGACCAGCCTGCATCCCCCAGCTCTGCAAAGGCCATCAGGCAGTCGGGGGCCCCGGAAGAGCCTTTATCCAGAGGCCTCCGTGTATGCCCCGCTGCCCCCACAGCTGCGTCTGCATGAACCTTCAGCTCCTGGCTTGCTGTGGTCGGCAAGATGCCTCCTCCCCTAGATTCAGAAATTATTATTATTTTTAATTCCCAAATGATTACCCCTTGCTGGATGGAACTATCTGAACCAAAATGTTTAAATCTGCAAATATTTTAAATTGTTCATCTGTCAAACAAAGATAATAAAATGCTGTACGCATGAGCCATTCTGATGGCGACGTAAGAATGATCTTATCTGCATTTTCAGCTGCATACACGGGGAAAATGTAAACAGGTGGTTATCGCTTGGCAGCGTACTCCAGGGAGGCGCAAGAGCCCTTGAACGCAACTTAGTTTCTGAAGTGCTTTCAAACAAGTCCCTTAAGCTCGTGTTTATGCTACTCGTGTTTGTTTGGCAAACTCTTCCTGGAACGGAAAAAGGTTTCCTTCCGCCGGGTTTTTCTCCACGTTTCACATGGGCAGAGACGGGGAGTTAATCCCGTTTCCCTGCAACTGGTGCAGATTTTAAATAAACACGGATTGCGCTGTTCAGCCTTTGCCCTGTAGGAGGCGCAGTGTGATGGACAGCGGAGGAGGCCCCCCACCCAGGCAGCTCAGGCCAAAGGCACCTGGCCCAGAGCAGCAGGGAAATGTCTCGGACAGATGTCACAGGTACCGTGGAGCTTCACACCCCACCTCCTGCCACCTGTCTGATTTGTGTTTTGGAGAATGCCTGGATTTTAAAGATCTGGGATATAGTTCTGCCACTGCCCCAATTAGCAATGTGACCTTGGACAAGTCAGCCATCCTCTCCAGGTGACTCATCTACAAAGATCTTTAATAAAGATCTTTAATAATCTTTAATAAAACTTGGCTTACAAAAAACAGGTCGTGGACTAGGTGGGCCATACACAGTCTGCCTTCCTCTGCTGTATGTGTCCTATGGGATGGCGCAGAGGGCCCGGGGTCCGAGACCTGCGCCCGATCTGCACCTGACGCACTGCCTGGACCCCCCTCGCCCCATCTACAGAATGAGGAGCACGGGTAATACCTGCGGTCCCCAGGCTGTGCTTTCAGGAGCCGTAGTTGGGTTCCGCCTGCCACCGGAGCGACCCCGGCCTGCCCAGATGTCTTCACTACAGGATCCTCGGGCCTCTAGTGTGCTGCGGTGCACGGTGAGCCTCCCAGGGGGGTGCAGGACGCATCACCGAACAATGGGGCTCTATTGTCCTAGCACCAACTAGTATATTTTTGCCGCCATGTCCCACTCAGCACAGTTTGGGAAATGCCCTGCGACCTCCCTGCAGCGTGGGGTGCCTGCCTCCCAGAAGTGCTGAGAAGGTTAAATGAGGCGATGTCTGCAAACTCAGCTCTGACAGGCTACGCTTCCAGCTACAGCGTGTAATTCAGCTCCGGAGCTTCTGGAGTCAGAGCAGGACTGGAGGAAGGACAAGGACAGAGAAAAAGCGTTCTGGGCCGTTTATGCAGTGGGATCACTGCCAGTTCTCACAACGGGGAGATGTCGCAAGGTGCCAGCCCCTAACGACAAAGCTCGGGGGATTCAGCGGTTCCCCGCTAAGCTCAGACAATGTGGGGAGTGTTTGAGATGGCGCAGAGGTGAGAGGTAGGCTCAGGGCTACTTTAGAGTCAAGCAGAAGAACCCAACAGCATCCTGTGTGGGTCAGCGTCCCCTTCCCACTGTCCTGTGCTGACACCTTAGCCCCACCACGAGGCAGGTCCCAGCCTCAGGGAGACACCAGAGATCTGTGCGTTAGGCAGGCCCTGCGGTCTCTGAGCCTCAGACTCTATGACTGTTCAGTGGAGGGCGTGTGCGCACCCCACAGGCTTGCGGGCATGAACGGGTGCTCAGCGTCTGGCACCAAGCAGGTGCTCGACCGAGGTTGCGTCTTTCTCCGTCGGCAGCTCTCAGTCAGCCCACAGTGGGGCCGCTTCCTGCTGTCCGTGTGCAGGTGAAGGGCTGGCCTTGCCCAAGCTGGGCCTGCCTGGGTTCATTCACAGTTGCTGGTCCCTGGAGCTGCTGCAGCTGTCCAGCTGGCAGCCACCCCTTACCTGCTTTGGCTTGGAATCTTTGCTGCCCCTAGAATTTTCCCGTGCTCCCTAGAAAGACCCTGGCTTCTCATCAACACAATCCGTTGCCACTCTTGTCGACACAGCCTGGCCCCACGGGCCCCAGGTGGGGTCCCTTCTACATAAAGAAGGGCTTGCAGGCTTCCTGGGCTGCTCACCTTTCATAAAAACGACAGCAGTGGCTGCCATTTTTCAACCCTACCTCTGCCTGGACTTACACCCTCTGTCTCTCACCCTCAACCCTTCAGGGTATGTAACAGTATGCCCACGTCACAGGTGAGGCTCAGAGAAGTGCAGGGACTCAATCACGGTCGCATGCTGGTAGGTGACAGCCTCTCTGGTTCCCACGTTTCTCTACCTCACCGCACTGCTTTCGCTGTCTCCACTCCACCATCTGCTTCAAAAGGCGGAGCTTCCCCAGTTGATTCTAATACTTGAATTGACAGCCAACTTTGACAACCATCGCTATAAAGGCACTGATTCTCACACTGACCTTGAAATCCCCTGAAAAGAACTTTTAAATGCTGGGGGGTGAGGGTGTGCATTGTGGGGGGTGAGGGTACACATCATGGGGGTCACAGGTGAGAAGAGACAAGTTCCCAGGAGGGTGACTGAGGAGCAGCTGGAAGGGGACACTCCAGGCCTTCAGGGGTTGTGACAATGTCCTATTTCTCGATCTGGCTGCTGGCTATTGAGTGTATTTATGTGAAAGTCACTGAAATGTATGTTTATGATTTGTGTGCTTTTCTGTGTGCATGTGATTCTATAGTGACATTTTTTAAAAATAACTTTTTGAAGCGAAGGAAAAAGGCGGTTGTCGTCAGCCACTTCACTGCCTCCTGGGAAAAGGCGGCCCGGCCCTGGACGCGTCGTCTTGGGGACGCTTTTTGCAGCACCAGGCAGCGGGTGGCCTTCCACGGAAAGCGCACCTGCTCTCACCCCGACTCTTCTTCCTGGGCTGATGCCATCCTTAGCTACAAAATCCCCTGTGGCTGTGGCAGCAGGTGCTCCCCAAAGCCAGGCCCCAAGGCCAGGCTCGGCAGCTCCTCCCTCCCCACAGCCAAGCCCCGGGACCTAGGGCGGCAGGGGTGTACACAGCTACAGCCTGGAGCCAGGGCCTAAACTGGGGGTCCCCCACTCACCTCGGCCTCCGTTCTCTGCCCCACACACTGGGGGTGGGGGAGCTCGGTATGGTCAGCAACCGTTTCCACCCAGAGGCCTCCATCTGGCACCCTGTAAGCGCCCCACCATCCCCTCCCCACCCCCAGTTAAACCTCCCTCCCTTCCCTCTCCCTTACACACAGGATCTTTGCAGTGTTTCGTTCTGCAGGCTAGTTGGCTAAGCCTATGATGCCGCAATGTCCGATAGTGGAACTTTGCTTAGTTTTAAAACGGCGGGGTTTTGGGCAAGGTGGAAGGTCCATACAGAGTACTCCCAGCCTGGGAGGGCCTCCAGAGGCACCTGGAGAATCACAGGTCTTCGGTGCCTCTGCAGCTACTCCACATCAGCCCTGCAGGTGACCAGCTGGGGCTATGGCAGCTGCCCCATGGGGACAGGATGCCTTTCTAAAAGATATGGTAGCACAGGATGGTCGGTGTAATTGGAGATACTGATTCCCACCTCCCAGGCTAGAGAGCAGAAAGGAGGCAATTCTTTTGTATTGGTGCCCTGCCTCTCCCACTTGCTGTGCCTGGGCCGCTGCTGGCCTCTAGTGGCCACTGGGTGAATTGCACAGTGAGTTGGACGGAAGAGGAGGATGGGGGCGCCCCTTTTCCCCACTTTTGAATCTGCCTGACGCTGGAATTCTCAGCCTTGACAGACCCTTGCTCCCCTGTTCATAATCTGTTATCAACCTTATGATTTCATAAACTTGACATGTTATTGTCATTTTCATGGGTTGAGAAACCCGCTATTCCAGATTTAAATTTGCCTTTGGCCAATAATTATTCCCGGTGGGGGTGGGGGCTAGTGCGTGTATGTGTGTGTGTCATTTATAATGATAAGAAATTGTTTTTTTAAAAATTGTAGCCAGAGTACAGAGCCTATATAATTCTTCCTCTGGGGGAAGCTGAGGTATTATTTGTAGTCTAGTTTATAATTGGTGTGTCCCAGGATGGCTGTGAAGGCGGCCCAACACAAAATCGTAAGTTTACTTAGAACATTATGAGATTTTTTTTGTGATGACATGTTACGCTGTATTTCATGTGTGGCCCAAGACAACTCTTCTTCTTCCAGTGTGGCACAGAGACGCCGCAGCTTGGACACCCCCAGAAGTATGTGGGAAGGTGTACGTTCTGTGGGGTAAAGCATGAGCCTGATAATAAAGCCAAAAATTCACAGTCTCATTAACACATGGTTTGAGTCTGTCCGAAGCGTCCCTGTGTGCTCATGTGTTTCCCTGGGGTGCAGGGTACCTGTCAGTTCTGCACCCTCACCTCCTTCGGCGCGAGGTCTGTGCACCCACTCTACTGAACAGTGTTCAAATCCCGGGCAGGGCTTCTCCACACCTAACCCCGCGTCCCTGGGGGAAAGTGCAGCTGCCTTTACAGGTTCGGTGAAAGCTTAACGGGCCCCTGCTCGGTGCCATTTGGGGGTGTTCTCAGGGAAGGGGAAAAATGAACAACTTCATCACGGCTCTTCTCTCAGATGGCACCCGGTGTGAGCGCCATGAAGCAGCATTTTCTAGTAACAGTGAGTGTGCAGTTTCTTCGTGTTTGTCTGTTCCTGGGAGTGGTTCCAGAGGCGCACATGCATTTGCACAGTGTTTGCCTCAGCTGTAAGTGGAAACTGAGGACATTTTTGCAATACTGTATAAATCGCATTACACATTAGTTTTAAATGTGTCCATATGCCTAGAGTTTAGAATAACATGACTCTTTACGCTGGCAACCAGACGGGCATTGATGCTAGGATGATGAATTTTAACATTTTTTGCTTTAAAAGTTGTGAATATTTCAAATTAAACTTTAAAATTGAAAGTTACTTAAAATTGAATTAAGCTTTCAAAGAGTGAAATGAAATGTTTGGAATTATGTAAATAATTTTGATATAAAAATGTGTTATGCATTAATTCTAATATGTGTTTTTGCCTTTTAAATCATTAAATACTTTTCAATATTGTAAAAAAGGTAACTTTGGAAAAAATTTAAAATTTTTATGGAAATTTGTATTTTTATAAAAGTATATTTAAAGTTTTGGACTTTGAATATAATTATGTCTTTAATCCTTAAATGTATTTTTAAATCTTGACAATAACATGATTAGTGATTCTGCTGAAAGGAAGAAAAATAAATTTCATGTAACTTATAATCATTTATGAGTTATATTTGGACTTATTACTCATCTGAACATGGTCAGCCCGTCAACCCATACATGCTCAGTGAAAATTCAATTTGGTCATCTTTGACATTTTGCTACCTTTCAGTCGTAGATAAACCAAAACTTTGTATACATTTACAATGTTTATCCTTTTAAAGGCACATGGGTCAGAATATGAGGATAGAACACACTTAACAGCTTGTTGGTTGATTCGTAACTTGTGCATATTTAGACGGATGATCCCTTGCCTTCAGTTGCCTGCCTGCCCCGGGCTGTGACATCGAGAATTTATTCTTGAACCCCAGATTGGGTTTTCCAGTTCCGTGAGTGGAGGGGCACCCGCTGCAGGGTCCATGCTGTCCCGTGGGAGGGACTGGAGGTAGAGAGTCCTCCTGGTCCCCTTCTGAGTGCTGACGCCATCCCCTCCAAGACTTTAAGCTGCAGGAAGACCCTCCTCTGGTCAAATCCCCAGCATGTGGTCCTGGGCTGTGGAAGCCTCCCTGCCACCAGAGGCTCTAATCCTGTACAGATCAGAGTTTATCTGGGTCATCCGAGACACCATTAGATTTGGGGGGACAGCTCATACAGTGGTACCCCAAAAATGCTCTCCTCCCAGGGCTCTACGTAGCTCCACCCCAGCTCCTGCTGGCTTCACATCCCAATCTGCAGTGCGCTGCTGCCCGCTGGGAGACGCCTGCAGGCAGGGGGCGTGGGCAGCGCTGCCCACTCAAAAGCGCTTCCCACTTTCTTTCCGTCAGGCCCCGCCATCCTGTTTCAGAGGCCAGAGTGGCCACCGGTAACAAAACTCTTCTGCCTCCTTGTTGCTCCGGTTGGTGGCAGTATCTCCCACGGTGACTAATGGTACTGAGATGTGTGGCCTTCACGGGGAGGTGACAGGTTGTCAGGTCATTATTCCATAGCTGGCTAACCCCACGTCGACCCTGCCAGGCGGCGCTCTTTCAGGTCAGGGGTCGGAAACCCAACCCGGACTTGTTTTCACAAGAAGCGGGTGCACTGCATTGCAGGGCCGCGGGAAGGAAGGCCAGGGTGTGTCCGGGGAAGGTGGACGCCGGGGCAGGCAGCCAGTCTGGGCTCGGCTTCCTCCTCCGGAGGCTCCTCCTCTCGGTGGGCGACATCCACAGGAGTCCAAACCGTGGGCTCCAGCCTCGCTCCCACGGGCTTCCTTCCTGCGAGAGGCTGGGCTGGGCCGCTCCGCTCAGCTTCGACTCAAACTACACTGTCGCCAGGAGGGCGGAGCCTCAAAGGCGGGGCTGCTCCCAGGAGAAGGCGGACAGACAGAACCACCCATGCTGTCCATCCCGATCCGCCCAGTGGTCATCACACAGTTGTCACTTATCCTTCGAGGCCCTTCTGCCATTCTGCCCAAAGCTGCGATCGGCTTCCAGATGCCCTGATTTGCACGGTTAAGACCAGAGTCTTTCCAGGAAGGTGATGATGTCACAGAACAGGGCTTCCAGAAGGCGGAGGGGGGGTGGGGGCGGGCAGCACTCCCACCTTCTTTAGAACGTAGACCAGAGTAGAGTTCATGAAAAAAGGAGGCTCCCACCAAACAGCTTTGTTCTACAGACTTGCACAGAAACCGCTGAGCTGCCTGGGACCTGGGGTCACGGAGGGTAGGAGAGAGGTAAGCCGCAGAAGGGGAGGTAGAAATGCGCCTGCCAGAAACACTGTCAACCCCCAGGGGACCCCAAGAGGGGACTTCATTGCCTCCCAAGGCTCGGTGACACCTGTGTCTGAAGGAGCCCCCTGAGTCAGGGGAGGTAGGGCTGCATGAGACGTACTTATACTAAAAAATATATTTGTCATGTCTGAAATTCCAATGTAGCTGGGCATCCTGTGATTCTGTTTGCTAAATCCGGCAACTGTAGGGTGGGAGAGAAACGGAAGAATGGTGGCAAGCTCAGGATGGTATGGAGGGAGTCTCAGAAGATAGAACAAAAAATGTGGGAGAAGGCAAGGCCTTCGGGGTAGCCTCCCAGTCCAAACGGAAGCTGCTTCACACCTGACTCATTGAGCTGACGGATGGAGAAACCAAACCTTTGCCCTCAGGAACACCTAGTTTAAGGGGAAAGATACACAACCCCACCCCCACTAGGGCCAGAAATAGCCCTCTGTCTGTTTGCACGGTATTGCCTGTTTTTGAGGAATACAGGCCAATTATTTCATGGACATTCCCTCTGTTTGGCTTTGTCTGATGTTTCCTCGGGATTAGACAGAGGTTGTGCGTCCCTAGCCGGAACACCACGGAACACGTGAGAAGAGACTGGAAGAGCCAGACGGGGAGCAGTGAGTGAGCGAGCGAGGACCTTTGGCTGCTCTCTGCAGATTTCTCAGCGTCTCGGAGAAGACCAGCGGAAACCTCCGCTGCACCTGCTCCCCTCCGAGGATGACACAGGCCTCACTCATCTCCTTAGTCAGCTGCCTCATGGCCATCAATCAGGCCGGCCTCATCAACCGCTGTGACTTGGCCAAGGTGCCACCCCAGGAAGGCATGCATGGGTTTGAGGGCTGCTCCCTGAGACACTGTGAGTGCCATTTCCCCACACCCTCACCCCGTTTCTCCTCTCCTGGTCATGCCCTAAGTGGCCATCTTTCTCTCTCTCGTTCACCTTTGAAAGCCAAGTTCAGAAAGCAGCCCTCTGTTGGAAAGAAACCTTTCCCAGCAGTCCATATTCATTCAACAATCATTAAATGAGCACTTATTAAGTGCCAGGAACTATTTTAGGAAAGCCCCTTCCTCACAGTGTTCCCATTCTGGGGAAAAGACAAGCGATTTACAAACACAAAAATATACAAAGCACTTCCTGATGGTGACAAGTGCTGTGCAGAAGAACAAAGCAGGGGAAGTGATACGTGACATGGTTCTAGAAGGAGAAGTCAAGGAAGGCATCTCTGAGGAGGTGAAATTGAACAGTACTGAATGAAGGACCTGGTCACCTAAATTCTAGGGGAAAAGCATTCCAGGCAGAGGGAACAGCCAGTGCAAAAGCCTGTATCCTATTGCATGTTGGGGAAATCTCCATTTTGCCCAGAGTTTGTGCACAGCCTTCTTACAACACTTTCTCCTTGCTTTGTGGGTTTTTTGGGTGCATATCTCCCTTGAACTATAGGCCCTTTGAAGGTAGCTTGAGCATTAGACCCAGCTAGATGTCCCTCACTGGGCTCAGCACTGTTCCTGGCACACAGTAGGTGATTAGTAAGTGCCAGAAGCACGGATAGACAGATGAATGATTGCACTGGGGGGTGGGTGGGGGATTTAAGGGCGAGAGGAGAAGCGAGGGGGCATTTCTAGCCTGCTAGCCCGGTCTAGCCTCTTAGGTCTTGTTCCTTCCTCTTATCCCTGGTGTTGGTCTTGACCGCTGTGTGTGAGGCCCCCTGGGTTGGTCTGGGGATGCCTAAAGTTTCATCTTGATTGGCTCCCCAGGCTCAGCAGAGACCTGATGATTTGTCAGGTAAAGAAATTAGAATTATTTCCTGATAACACCAATGCCATTTTGAAGTCAGTTTTAGGTAGCAAGTCATCCTATCTACGACAAACTGGAAAGTTCTTGCTGAGGTGGTCGGGATTCTAGCTGGGATACTAGGAAAAGTGAGGGGAGACCTGCGTTACGCAGTTTACACTAGGCCCTTCGGGTGGGGTTGCCGAACCGAGGAGTCTCAAAATGACTCTCCAGGTCTGGCAGTCCTGGCGCAGCCCCCAAACGGCTGTCATTGGGATCAGTTTCAGGACTGTTGAGAACCAAGTCTTACGAGTTTCACATTTCTGGGGGCTCGTCTCCCACCCCTCCCAGTTAATTTCCCTTCAGCTCCCCCTCCACGGTCCCCTCTGGCTCTTTCGGCATCAAGGGGGCAGAGGGGCGTTATACAGTTGGGGACTCCCCTGCCCTCTTCTCTGAGCCGGAAAAGGGGAGACACCGAAGGAGGCCCTGCTGAGCTCATCTTCAGCTTGGGATCCCCCGATAGAGTCGTCTCCGAGGGGCTTTTGATGCAGGGCATGACGCAAGGGTCAGCGGCTTTCTGGTCCTCGCCACCCGCGTCTGTGGTCCAGCCGCGCCACGCGGGGGCTCCCCGGGCTCCTCGCCCGCGACCCGGTGCTCCCGCGCTCCCCCTGGCGGCCGCCGCGGGGCCTCGCTCGGTCCCAGACTCTCAGCGGCGCAGCTCACGTGACCGCGCTTGGCGGCTGGACCCGACCCCTGGGGGCTCGGCTCGCGGCACCGCGGCAGCAGCTGGGGCCCAGGTGAGAGGACGCCCGAGACGCCCGGTCCTCACCAGCACTAGACAGGTTCACACACGCGCGCACACACGCCAGGCTTCCTGCACACCCCTAGCCGTGTGGTTTTACAATGTGTTGAGGAAATGGATCGGTTCGCATTAGGCACGGGAGCCCTATCTGGTTCTGTCTGTCTTTATCCTTGCGTGCTAATGGGCTCCTGCAGCAGTTGCTGGTGAATGGCTGATTAAAAAGTAACGTAGAAAACCAGACAAAACCAAAACAAACATGGTAATTCACCCGACTCAAAGTCACTTTGGTAAAATTCAAAATAAAAGTAAGACATTGCAGGGACACGGGTTTTACTAATTTGATCCCCTTGCTTCTGGCCTGCGAAACGCAGTCTCATGTCACGTGCTGCAGGCAATGCACGGTTGATCATGCAGACACAGTTGCTGAGGGTGAACTTTGGGATCAACTTCTAAATCACACAGCAAGAGTCTAGAGGGATTTGTTAGAAAATGACTTTTTCTTTTTATCCCACTGGGAAGGATAAAAGTCCTTCCTGGATCTGTAGTGAATTTCTCCATGGTGACTCCTCGACAGTTTTCTCACGGAAAGTTTCTCTAGGCTGGTGCTGAGATGAAATTTTTTTTTTATTGCACAATTGCTGCTTTGTATTAAATATGTAGTTGCATGCTACTAAATTGTAAAAAAAAAAAAAAGCATGACTTGTAGCAATAACCTACAAGATTTTTTATATGTATGTTTGTTAATCTGGATTAACTCAATTAGAATCCAGTTTAAGAGCATTTACAAAGTAAAGTTTATGAGAAAATAGGATCTTTAAAAAGTAAGGTGTGTCACTTTTTTTTTAAGGAGATGAGGGCAGTAATAGAAGTGGTTAAATAAATGTAAATGTTTCTGTTTTTTAAAATGCTTAAATACTTACTGGAGAAGTGAAGGAACAATCCAGGCATAATCCCATTTAGAGCATCCCCACAGCAAATGGAAAGAGTAACTTCTTTTGCCCAAAGGTAAAAACATCTGCCTTTCGGGGGGCGGGAGGGGGGTTGCTGGCTGGAGAGTGCAGGGAGTGAATCATCACGTTTCATGTTTTGTATGGAGAGAGGACTTTGCCACTTCTTGCCAACTTGATTTCGGTGCATCTTTCATAGTGACGGTTTTTTCTGTAAGAAATCACATGTGGTCCTCGCTACCAAGACACCAGAACCGAAAGACCCACAGAGACGGAATGACCCTACCCCACGGCGTTTTTGGTGGGGCAGTTCCATGAACGTTAATTCTCTTTGAAGACCTAGCAAATCATACCCGGGATTGATCGCAGTGTGTGTGCTGAGTTAAATTACAAGTTGTGGTTGGGTTTCCTTTAAGAAAAATGGGATATTTGTGTGCGTACATGACATTTTGTTTTTCTTAATGATGGTCTGCTTTGTGTGTGTGTACTTGCCCCACATTTATCTGAAATTAAGGGTCATGTATCTCTCTGTTAATCTTGTATCCCTGTCATTCCCTGGCGCAGTGTCTGGCAGGCGGCAGTAGCGGGCGCTCATCAGAGATCGGTTACGTACCAGTTGTGAGTAGGGGAGAGAGAACTTGGAAGGGACGAAGGTTTGATCATTCTTCAGGGGGTTCCATAACTAAACATTCTGCCCTTGGGGAACTCAAACCGGCCTGGTTAGATTCTGGCACGCAGTGTGACCGGTGACTCTGGTTTTAGCAGCAGTCAGTGTGTTTTGAGCTGCCGTTTCATATCGCTTGCCAGGCGGTTTCCTTTCCTGATTGGATATGGTGTTAACTTGTTAGATGCTTTACTTTTTGAAATGTTATTTTGCAAGATTATGGCAACAGGTAAGGTACATTTTGTGTTCTAAACTTTTAGAATATGTCCACTTGCCTAGAATGAGTAGCAGCACATGACAGTGGGCTATTTAGGCTAAGCATGGGTTTCATTCATTTTTTTTGTCTGCGCTTCCAGACAGTAAAGGCCGGGAAGAAGGGTATCAGGCAAAGCACGTGTGTGTGTTTTATTTGGATGTAGAAACATTCTGGGGCTGGTTTAAGACACTCCAAAAGCACATAAAGACATGTGAATTTGAATTTGAATTTGAATTTGAATTTGAATTTCAGTGGATTTGAATCCTGCTGTGCTGTTGAGGCTAAATGTGGGACAGACTTTACTGGTAATTTAGATTAATTTTTGTAGACTAGAATGTTGTCTTCAGTGCTAACATTAAGTTCCTGCTGAGTACTTTGCAAGTAAATATAGCTGTTGATGGTGCGAAGACAGTGGTTGATGTTATTAGCATAATTTTCTAAAAATATAGATTTAAAAAGGTTTATTCACTGGAGACTGAGTGTTTTCCTTTTATGGAGAAAACATTTAAATGACATGTGAGTACCTTACATACCCACGTAGGGATGGCAACTTGTTCCTATTGTACAAAATTGAAATCATCTAGATTTGCTTAAGCTAGAGGAATTTGGCTGAATGAGGCTTTCATTTATTTTTATTATTGAAATTCAAAGTTAGTTCAGCCTATCGGTTTTATGACCTACTTTGCCAATACCTTGAGGAGGATCGTATAGAAAATCTGTTTTGAGTAGGCATCTGGGAAAGTTCTGACAGCACCTTGAAATCCAGCATTTGCTAATTTAACATTTTAAATCATAGTCGAAATAGAATAGTTCTCGCATTTCACTTGCGTGGGACTTCTGAGAATACTAGGTGCAGCCTTGAACTTGGGAGCCTCTTATGATCACAGAGGGCAAAAGGTCTGCTGCTGCCCTGGGCTGTGCGAAGTCTGGCTTCCCGTGAACTCTGTGAGGAAGGGATTCGGTGTTGACGCCGAAGGTTTCAGAAACCCGGATGTAACGGGAGTCCCACTGCTCATATGAGCCCAGTCCTGGAATCAGTCCCATTTAAAAACCACCACTATGTGCTAGACACTGGAAATAAGATGCAGCCTCTTCTCTCTCTTGGCGTTTACATGCCAGGGGCTCTGCCAGACAATAAACAGGAGTGAAAGAAAACAGGATGGAGAAAGCTGTGAAGGAAGCAAATTGGGTGCTGGTTACAGTATTTCGAGAAAATTATTCAATTTGTGGCTCTAACACCCCAAGTGTCTTCTCCACGTGCACGCACAGGGTAGCTCTTGGACAAGTGCCGCTGTCACTCTCCCAGATCATTGGCTGCATTGAGCCAAGGTGCGGGGGAGACGCTTCCCCCATCAGCACTCGGTTTCAGACCCTCTTGTCCAGAACGAATCGCTCCCCGTCCAAACCCCATCTACAGAAATTTGGAGTCATTACTGATTCGGTGGTAGCTCTATCTCATTGAGTAGTGAATTGAGAGGCAGATGTGGATACTGAGAACACTGAGGGAATGGCAACACTGCAGAACTGTAAAGTGCGTCCCCCTCCCACCCACCGCCCGACTGGTGTTCACTTGGTAGGTCAGCTGCTTTCCTGGGAAAGCAGGAAGCAGTATGGCCAAGAGGAGGAAGAACGTCTCCTTTCGTATAGAAAATCTGATTTCAGCTTTGAAGAGGAGTTCAGATTGCCAGAACTGGACTAACACATTTCCTGGGATGGCAGGCCCTGTGGCTTCCTTGGAAAGCTCTACAGCCCCCCAACTCCCAGCCTCCTTTAATCCACTCCCCATCATCCCTAGGCTACTGGAGCCTAGGACCACCCCAGCGTGCTGCCCAAATCCTGCCTCACTATGAGGTGGGGAGGGGAGGCCCAGCAGAAGGTGGTTGTCCCCTCTGCAGGGGGGAAAGGACCATTGGTCCCTGATGATTCTGGGGGACAGGCCGCCTTTTCTGCAGTCACTTTCAGCCCAAGATGAATAAAAGTTGCCTAAGTAAAGGTTGGAGCCTGAGGCGGGGGAGGGGTGCTGGGGTGCTGGGGGTGCATGCATGGCTGGGTTGCCCATTGTTCTGCTCCCGCTCAGCATGTGGTGTAGGCACACCACTCGCCTGGGTGGCTCGCTGTGCCCCAAACCTCTTCCTGTCGTGTCTCGGCTGCACTTCTGGGCCCCAGAACTCCTGTTCACGCGGCAGCTGTTGTGGTTGCTGGCCCAGGCAGCTGAGCCTCTGGATTGGCCCTGGACCTGGTCCTGCTCACCTCCATCCCCCTGAGGCCAACCGATCTCCGGCTTTTGGATCAGCAACCCCCCACCAGAACTTTTAAATACCTCCGAACTTCCATCACTCCAAAAAGAGTCCTCAGCTCGGCCCACCCCCGGGGCCCCTAAGGAAGTGGAACCTTCTCTAACCCCTCAGGGGGCCCCAGCTTCAGCCCAGGAGGAGGCTTCAGCTCAGCTTCCACCCCAACAAGAGGCCTTAGCTCAGCCTACAGTGTCCTCTGAGCCTTTGAAACCTTTGTTAGTCCACCGAGGAGTTCCCCATGGGTAACCAGCCCCCTCCAAAAATGCCAAATCTTCAATCCAGCAGGGGAGCTCAGCTCTGCCTCAAGTGCCTCTTGCGGGTGTAGAACCTTCTGTGCTCCAGCAGAGGTCCAGCTCAGCCTCCAGAATCCCCTGTGGATATCGAAGCTCAACCTTCCCAGCACCGTGAGGTGACAGCCTCTCCTCTGGGTTCGGGGAAGCTCGGCATTCAGTGCTGCCTCACGTGAACATTAAAGAGGTGGAGCCGAGGCCTGGAGGACTGCAGAGCCCCCGGAAGAGACTGAAACACCTGTAACGGTCGGGACATCTCAGACCATCCTCGCAAGTCCCCTGAAGCGGTCAAACCTGCCATCCAACAGGGGGTCCTTCCGCAGCCCCCTGAGGAGGTAGAATCCTCCCCATCCCAGCAGGAGACCCCAGCGCAGCCTGCTGCAGGGGCTGGCACTACAGCCCTGCAGCAGACACAGCTCCTCCCCCGCACCCTGAGCTGACGCTTCCACGCCCAGAGCCTGTTCGGGCTCTGCAGCCAACCTGGACTGAAGTTGCGGTTCAGCCATCGGCCCTGGAAGTCATCAGCCCTCAGCAGGCAGAGTCATCTGAGACAGGCCCTCCAGCGACCGAAGAGAACCCGCCACGAACATATGTGGGCTCTGCCTGCAATAATGGGACGCTGTCGTGCTCGGCCTGGGCTCACGGCAGAGGCTCCTCGGGGTGCCTGCGCCCGAGCAGCCCCTACCACGGCGCCTTCCCGGTGTTGTAAAATCGTCTTTCTTCATTGGCTCTCTGTGTCCTCCCTGACATGGGGGCCTCCCTGGGCGTCACCTTCAGTTTGTCACCCATTTTTTGTCTTCCTTCTCCTTACTCTCACTTGCCCCTCACTAGTCTCTCGCTCATAATGTCCGCATTATGTTCCCTTATCCGTGTTTTCAGCCCCATCCTTTCATTCCTCCCCTCGACTCTCCTCCCACTTGTGCTCCGTCCTCTCCACAGGGACGCAGCCCTCTCCCCCCCACCCTGATCCTGTCGGTGGTGACACGACAAAGTGGTTAAGAGTAGAGATTCTGGAGCCGAGTGACTGGGCTCGCGCCCTGGTAGGTCATGGGTCGGCGTTGGGACTCAGTTTCCTCATCTGTAAAATGAAGACCGTGGTAGTTACTCCCCCGCAGGACTGCGGTGGGGGTTAGATGAGCGAATGTGTGTAAAATGCTCACACCGGCGCCCGGCATGTGTGTGTGTGTGTGTGTGTGTGTGTGTGTGTGTGTGTCACCTGTCATCATTACTTGATTCCTCCGTTACGTGCAGAGCTCATCTTGTCCTCTGGCTTTCTGTCTGTGTCACCTGTGTTGTGCCCACCTCGGACTAAGTAACTGCGGGAGCCACAGATGTGTGTGACATTGTCTGCAGCACATGACGATGCTAGATGGGAAGGAACGAAATAGGCACAAAATTATATATGTTAATATATAGTTACCGGTATTTGCCGTGTATAATGCTCACTTCTTTGCCCAAATTTCTGAGGGGAAAATAAGGATACACATTATACATGGGTCGTGCTAATTCCGTATCTATATAGACATTTTTAATTCTTTCATTTACACTTATGTGTTAAAAGTGTAACTCTAGAAAGCAATAATGATATTTGTATGCAAAGTAATACCCTGGAATAGGATGATCAGTTTTGTTTCTAAACACCAGTAAATAAAAAGTTGAATTAAAAATCAAAACAAAAGATTTTTTTTCGTGAAAGTTTGGGCCAAAAATGTTGGGGCCCATTATACAGAGCAAAATACGGTTAGTACTAAAAGAGCCACAGGCCAGAGATGCTACATAATTCAGCAGAACCTGCAGGCACTGGGACGTGGACGTCGGGAAGCCTCATAGGTAAGCTAGAACTTCAGCTGGGACTTAAAGGGTGGCTATGATCTGTTAAATAGAGAAAAAATAGTGAGTACAGTGTAGGCAAAGCCATGACTGTGGGAATGATCAGGACTTAACAGACCAGTCTGGCTGTAAAGAATCGGTTTAGGAAGCAGTGAAAACTGTGCTTCTGAAAAACCGTAGCTATCAGCTGTAGGGGCTTGAAAGCCCCACTGAGATAGGGGAGAGCCCCTGGAAGTTTTCAGGTGAGACAGACAGATGATTAAAATAAGAGGATTATTTTAGACTCCCTGCGTAGAGCAATCTACAAGGAAAGCTTGATTCAGGAAGACCAAATCGAATGTTCTAGCAAAACCAAGGAGCAAAATGGAAAGGCACCGACTCCGAGTGGTTGTGAAGGAGAAGAAAGAAAATCCTGGGAACACCGTGACGGAAGAACTTACGAGACTCAGTAGTTGCCTGGAGTTGGGGGGCGGGGTGTACAGGAAGGAGAGAGATTGGATGCGGCCCCCGTGAAGCGTGGTCCTGGATGATGAGGGGAAGGGTGGCGGGGTGACAGGTGGGGTGTGACACGTGGTTCTCTTCTGGGCCTTCACGCACGTGCACTGGCCAGCGCTTTGTTCAATGCTCAAGAGACCCCTGTGCGTGTCCCCAGAGTCCTTGTCTGTGCAGCCCTTTTCCCCCTAGAGTTCTGCTTTGTAAATTCGAGTCTCCTTGGTCCCCCAGACTCTCATAGCTGTTTTTATAGGGAGTTCGCCAGTCTCTTTGTGGGGTTTTTCTCCTCTGCATTGTGACCCGAAACCTCAGAGCAGTCAGCTAACCACGGGGCTCGCTCCATTCATTTCCTGCCTCTTGGGGATCGCTGTCCTTCATTGCCTGATGTCCAAGTTCTTGAACACTGTTGTTACATATATTTTCTTTGGTTTTTACCTTGTTTTTAAACAGGAGGTTAAATTGGCCCCAGTTACTCCATCTTGGCCAAAAGCAAGTAATATTCTTTTCTTTTTTGTTTTTGCTGAGGGTGGTGGGGGGAGGGGGGCTGCCAATAATATTCTTTAAATCTGTTTTGTTTTAATCCAGGATCCAATGAAAGATCTGGCAGCACATGTCATGTCTTTGTTTCCTTTAGTCTAAAACATTTTCTTACCTTTTTTTTTTTGGTATTTTATGACAGTGGTGTTTTTGGCATGTCTAAGAGGGTTGTCCTGTAAACTGTCCCACGGTCTGGACTGGTCTGTTTGCTCATGATTGGCTCCAAGGTAAACTGTTTAGCAAGAATACCATGTAGATGAGGTATTCTCCCTGTGTTACCATTTTAAGTGACCCATAATGCTGAGTTTGATCACTTGGTGAAGTCAGTGTCTTCCTTATCTTTCCATTGTAAAGTCACTTTTCCCTGGGTAATTAATAAATAATCTTTGGGATGATGCTTTAGGATCAGTGAAGATTCTACTCTCAAGATACCTTTTCCTCTTTGCTGTGTTGACAACCCAGCAAATATCTACTCAAATATCTGCTGGCTCCCAATGTTTCCACTGGGCTGTGGGGCCATTGGCTGACAAAAAGCTGTCGCATGAGTCCTTCCTTACCAAAAGTGGTCTCTTCTTCTTCTTCTTTTTTTTTTTTTTAACAGATAAAGAATTCGTAGAAGAATTGTTCAAAAAAGCATTGCAAGGCCGGGAGAAGGACAGCAGCGCCAAGCTGACCGCTGAACTGGAGAGGGCGTTCTCCGGCAAAAAGGTGGACAGCTTGTCGGCCTTCCTGAGTGAGCAGCTAGACTGTCATGGGAGAAGGGACATTAGTGCACTAAACTGCATATTGCCTTATTCTGGGGAAAATATAGAAGATACGGAATCAATGTTATCACCATTCATTAAACTCCTGTTTTCAAACGTATCAGACAGAGATATGCCCCTGAGTCCCTGGCAAAAAAAAAAAAAAAAAAAAAACATTAGAAGGAACCTTTCCAAATAAATTAAGGGTCCTGGCCAGTGTGGCTCAGTTGGTTGGGCATCATCCTGCAAAGCAATAGTCACCGGTTCGATTCCCAGTCAGGACACATGCCTGGGTTGCAGACTTAGTCCCCAGTTGGGGGTGTGCTCAGGAAGCAATGGGTCAATGTTTCCTTCTCCTTTTTTCTCCCTTCCCTTCTCTCTAAAAATAAATAAATAAAATCTTTTAAAATATAAAAAATAAACAATTTTTTAAAAAGTAATCGAGGGAACTATTTTCTGGAACAGGCCTCCTGATAAAGCTTCTCAGCAAGCAGCAAGAAGTGAAGGTTCCCAAGGAAGAGCAAGATGCAAAGCAGTGGGGGAATGAGAGCTCTAAGGCCGAGAAGAGAGAAGCCAGAGGGGAACAGGCAGCGCAGGAGTCCAGGCAGGTGAGGACAGCTCCCGACACGCGGGACCTGGGCTTCTGGCTGGTCAGCACCCGCTGCGGAAGCACCCAGGCCCCGCACCCTGGTGGGATGTCCTGGCGGGGGCGCCTGGTCTGAATCCCGTCTTGGCCGCGTGACTCTGGCTGAGCCGGCGATCTCCCATCCTGCTTTGCTCGTTTAGAGAAGGTGCCCCTGTTCCCAGGGTGGACAAAGGGCAGACCTAACACACGAGACAAATAAAGTATACGGGGAAAATGCTGACGCTCAGAGCACATAACACATAGGTCTGATATGTTCTTTAAGAACATATTGGCAATTTGCCTGAAAGAGCAGGGCTTTAGAACCGTGATTAAGAATAGTTAGAATAGGCTAGAGAATAGTTAGTTTTTATCCTTTCCACCTCTTTGTTTGTTTTTTTAAAAAACATTGTCCTTTGTTTGTTTTCTTTTTTAGCCCTCTGCAGAGTTGCCAGAATACAGACATAACGGCACACTGGCTGTGGCAATTCCTGTGATTGTAGGGGCGATAATTTCCGTTGTGATTTTCTGTTTCATGGCGGTAAGACCACAGTTCTTTCAGGTTTCCAAAGTATGTTCTGTCTGTAGAATAGATTCAGAATGTGACCAGATTTCCACAAACTGAACACCAGCCACTTTCCCACCGACGCCGCCCTGATATTTATCTTCAGTCACGAGCGCTGAGGTATGCCCTGTTCCTTTATTACAAATTACATTCCAGGGATTTTTAAAGGAAGCCCCCTCCCAGAGATCTCTGTGGAGTTGAACTCTAGATAGCACCCTGCTAGACTTATTTTGAGAAGCTGAGTTTAATAGTCCAGAGTGGACACGATAGCAAAATGTCTTCAACTCAAAATAACGATGTCGATTTGATATACTCACCAATTACTCTCCTTCTACCACTGATTTCTTTCCTTGTCGGCTGAAATGAGGAGGGAGAGAGAATCTCTACCCCCAAGGAGCTGTGTCTCCCTGGCATAGAGGATATGGCTCAAAGATAAGAGCGTGATTTTGTCAGTTCATTAGATGTACTTACCAGCTTTCTTCTCTAGGGGGTGAGGGGCGCCCAAACTTTTGGCGTCTCTGGGCCACACAGGAAGAAGAGTTGCTTTGGGCCACTCATTAAACACACAAACACTAACTGATGAGCAAAAAAAGGTTTTAAGTAAATTTACAACTTCGTGTTGGGCCGCCTTCATCGCCACCCTGGGCCACATGTGGGTAAATTCTGCTGAAACACTGCCACCTAAGTCCTACATCAGGCTTCTCCAAAGCATGTCATCTTTATAGTCCTCTGTTCCTGGAGCTCGCCTGTGTCACTTCCATTCTGTTACATGCTGGCAGGTGCTATCAGGCAGGTGCTAGCATTAAAAGGGCGATTTAATAAGCTGACAATCTTGACTCTACCCTCCTAATTCAACCTTATTCATCTTTTCAATGGTGGTTCCAGCCAAAGCAGCCCTCACCGTACCGTAGCCACACTCTGCCCATTCCCACTTCTGTGTGTGTCCTTGCCCACCTAAAATCCCTTACTGTGCTCGGCCTGTGGAACTCTCAGAAGGCAGCTCAAGCCCACCTTTCCTCATAAAGCCTTCCCTGAGTACTCCAGCCCTGCTGGCCCTGGTCCTCCTGTGAGATTTGTCACCATGTTGGGGGTGGAGGGGGGGATCGTGAGGCATTCCCTCCCCTGAGAACCTAAAAGTATGGTAGATAATCTTTTAAAAGGTGGCCCCCTAGGAGAAAAATGCCAAGGTCAGCATATCACGGAGCAGAACAGAGGTGTGTGAGGACCAAATGGCTGCCCGGCCCACCAGCCTTGGGTAAAACCTGCCCGGATGTCCTGCCTGCTAAAGAGGAGCGTGTCCGTCCGCAGGAGGGTCGGTCACTAGTGAAGCAGATAAATGAGGGACAGACGAGGGCGCTGCCCGTCCCAGCAGTGCCTGAGAGTGGGGTGGCAGCTCAGGCAGCAGAGGTGGAGAGCCAGGCCCACCAGCCAGGCTGTGCCTGCCAGGGAGCCCGGTGGGTCTGGCTGACTCAGTCTTTCCTCCTCAGCACTGAATCCAGCTGGCTGCTTCTGCTCTACTTCTGTTCTCGCCAAGTAGCCTTCTGATTGTGCCTGAGTGTGCCACGAGGCCTAGCGCAACAGAGTGTGTTTCCCTGACCCAGACCCCAGAATGTGCAGACACAGGTGGTGTCTGTGGGACAGCTGTCACTCTCATTGTCAGGCCGTAAGCTGGCATTCTGGTTTGTTATTAACCCTGCGGTATTGACAAGGGGAGACCACTCCATTCAGAAGAAGTGAGTCCTCTCTTGGTGAAGAGGGTCTGATTTCTGAGCCCAGGAGTCTGGGGACCAGCATGGGGCCAGCTGGCCGAGGCCTCTGGGAAGACAGTTATGGGCCATCACCGAGACAGTACCCTCTTCGTCTCCAGGTGGCCTATGGCCTTTTGCTTTTTGGAGTTTTATGAACTCCTATACTGCATTTAATTTCTATGTAGCTTAACCTTGCACTTATGGAATATTTCTTCATGTGGTTCCACTATTTCCTCTTCTCACTTAGATGATAAGCTTTTTGAGGGCATGGACCACACCGTGTTCTGTCTCGTAGTGGACAGGACTGCTGTTCAAAGGACAAGGAGGAGGCGCTTTGTCAGTTCCACAGTGAGGAGGGGGGCAACCTGCTGTGTACTTGAAGCAGCCAGACACCCCCGAGTGCTCCTGAGATTTTGGAAAGTCCCTCTAAATATTCTGATCAGTGGAAGCAAGTGAATAAATGGCGACAGAATGGCAGCCTGACTATTTGAGGGGAAGTGACAGCAGACGTCTGTTTCTCACCTTAAAGAAACGAATTTACATAAATGTAAAAAAAAGAACCCATAAAAGTACTAGAAGAAAATAAAAGCAATATTTTTGTAGCTTAGTTGCGGTAAAGTGCTTTCTGACGCTGATACCACAGGGAGAACCCTTTTAAAAAAATTTTTAATGTGTTGATGTTAAGGAGAAAGAGGAAGGGGTGAGAGAGAGTGAGAGAGAAACATGAATGTGTTGTTCCATTTATTTCTGCATTCATTGGTTGATTCTAGTGTGTGCCCTGACCGGGGATCAAACCCACAACTTCGGCATATTGGGGCACCGCTCTAACCGACTGAGCTGCCCGGCCAGGGGCAGGCGGAACCCTTTGATAATTTGACCACCTTGTCTGCGATACCGTGAGCAAACTTAGCACTGGTTTGTGCCGAGCATAGGCTGAAGTTTTCTGTATGTTGTCTTACTCAATCTCTACAGTCCCGTGAGGATGATATTACCACCCTCTTCTACAGGTGAAAGAGATCACCTTACGGCCCCAGGGGCAAGGCCAACAGCAGAACACAGTTCTGCCTGACTGCGAAGCCTGTGCTTCTTACTATACTGTTCTGTCTCCTTAAAGACAAAAACACCGGGGACTATTTGAATATTGAAATTCTGTGAAGGCCAGACCATCAGGAGGAAGACAAGGGCCTGAAGAGGAGGGTGTGTAGACAGGGCATGCCGTACCGTGTCTGCCGGTCTTCTCACGGCTTATGGCTTGTAGGTTTTGTTGACAAAGCCTTCGTCACCTCAAGGAATGGAAGTAGTCTTTGATATTCCAGTCCTTTTTGTAACATTTTCTATTATTTATGATTTTTAAAGTTTGTCTACCATCGATTTTATGTGTTTTTCGTGCGGTTGACTGTTTTTCCCCTAGGCGAAGATGCGATTGTTTTAAAATCTTCTGCTGAATGGCTTATTCTTTCTTCACTGACCTAAAATGCTATGTAGTCTGCAAACCAGTTATCTTTTTCTGGTCCAGTAGCAACATCACTATGAAATTCCAATTCCTTTATGACATATTTTGATATCTGGTAGGGTAAGCTCCTGTTCTTTGATCTTCTTTTTCATACATTTCATAGCTATCCTTGCGTATTTTCTCCACTAAATGTCAGCTGTCCAGTTTTTAGTTAAAACTATCTTGGGATTTGAATAAGATTGCTTGGCATTTGTAGGTTAATTTCAGGAGAACTGACACCTTTACAGCGTTCTAAGAGTGCAGTATCTCACATCATTCAGAAGAGTCTCCTATTGTTCAGAAGAGTTTTAATCTTTCCATCATATAGGTCTTAATGCACGTTTTGTTAAGTTTATTCCTAGCTCCTTTATCCATTTTTATTGATATTGTAAATAAGCTCTTGCTTTCATTTTTTTTAAAGATTTTATTTATTTACTTTTAGAGAGAGGGTCAGGGAGAGAGAGAGAGAGATGGTCAGGGAGAGAGAGAGAGAGAGAAACATCAGTGTGTGAGAGATATTGGTTGCTTCTCACAAGGCCCCCCACTGGGGACGCAGCCTGCAACCCAGGCATGTGCCCTGACTGGGAATTGAACCAGCAGCCTTCCAGTTCACAGGCCAGTGCTCAATCCACTGAGCCACACCAACCAGGGCTCTTGCTTTCATTTTTTAATTAGTTATGTGTGGTATGTGCAGAAGCGTTTGAGGTTTGCATGCTGATCTCTTGATTTTCGACTTAGCCATCTTACTGAATTGTCAAATTACTGCCAATAAAATTTTAGTCGATGCTCTTGGGCTTCTGAAGTTTTGCCTCATCTCACATGCAAATATGCTTTATCTCTTTCCTTCCAATGCTTCATTTTTCTTGTTAAATTGATTAAGACCTCCTCAACGACAATGAATAGTAATGGCAGCAGTAGGTATCCTACTCTTGTTCTTGACCTTCAAACAAAGCTGCCGTGTGGGTTTCTGGTAGATATTTTTATTTTCTTTTTTCTAAGAGTATTTATTAGGAATTATCTGCTGAATATTATCTAAAACTACCAATAAAAGGCATTGCCAGCTGCATGCAAGATCCTAAGTTAGGGGCTATGAAAAAGAATCAAAGGGTTGTAAATAGAATTCCTGTCCTCAAAAAAGTCACCACCTCACTTGAAAGGGGACGGATAAGGATTTAGAGACAGTGGTCACTGTGATGAGTAATCACGATGTTGCTTTCTTCCAAAACAGATTCATTGCCATAGAACATCATCGAAGGAAGATAAAGAAGGAAGCTCAAGGTAAGTACTGGTCTGGCATTTTTTAAAGTAGAATTTTGGATCTGGAGGAGCTGCTTCTTCCTCCAAGCAGCCTGAGGTGACCTCTGAAAATGGTTCACTATTCACTTGACCCAGAAAATTCCACAAAAGCACGCAAATCAAGAGTTTCAGCCCTGGCTGGTGTGGCTCAGTGGATTGGGCACCAGACTGTGAACCAAAGGGTTGCTGGTTCGATTCCCAGTCAGGTCAGGGCACATGCCTGGGTTGCAGGCCAGGTCCCCAGTAGGGGGTGTGTGAGAGGCAACCACACATTGATGCTTCTCTCCCTCTTTCTCTCTCCCTCCCCCTCTCTCTAAAAATTAGTGAATAAAATCTTTTTAAAAAGTAGAGAAGAGATTCAAACTTTCATGCTCATTTGAAGCACACTCATGAAACGGCCGAGGCCATCGAGGGTATGCCTACCTGAAAGTCTCTGAAGGATGTTACGGGTGGAGCTGTTACAAAGGTGGAGTTGGTAGGTGTGTCCAGGTCAAAGAATGGGGTGGACGCAGGGTCCGTGGCCCCCAAAAAAGTGCTGAATTTTTGGCGCACATGCCTAATAATGCAGAAAGTAATGCAGCACTGATGGGTTTAGGTATAGACTCTCTGGTCACTGAGCACATCCAGATGGACAGAGACCCAGAGCAGAACTCCCAGGGCTCATGGGCTGCTTAACTCATCTGTGAGCTCTCCCTGCCACATGGGGATGATTTGTGCCGAAAAAGAGCAGATTGTTCCTAAGCAAGAAGAGGAGGTTGCACAGAAAAACGGATCTCCCAGAAGGGAACTAGAGGAGAACTTAGAACCCGTCTGTCTCAATTTCCTCATTTTACAGCGAGGAAACCACCAAATTTGGAAAGAATACTTATGTACCCTGATGCTTTGCCTAGATTTTGCAACCCAGCTCCCTAGCCCAAGCCGAGATAGAATGGGACTGGCACAGAGGCATCTGCTGTCACCAGGCCTGGAAGGAGACAGGGTGCAGGGGGACAGGTCTTGGTTGTAGCTGTTCCTGCTGGTAGTGGAGGCTCTGGGGAGGGGATGCGGAGGCCACAAGGTCTTAGGGGAAGGGCGCTGGTCTCCTTCAAGGCTGAGGAAAGGTAGGATATGTAAACCCTTCCTGTGAAGAAGCAGGGAAACTTTCCCCTCTCATCCTACTGGTTTTCAAGCCAGGTTTCTCTCCATTTGCTTTATCCAAACCGCATGGAATTTTAACTGGGAGAGACCTCACATGGTAGTGTGTCTTTTCCTCTAGTGATGAGGAAGTGGAGGAGAGGAAAGGGAAAACGTCTTGGCCCACGGTCACACGGCTAGTGCATGTCAGAAAGAAGACGGCGCCTTTCCAGCTGGGACTTCTGCACTGATTCACGTGCTTGGGCTGTGAGCTGCGTCATATGTCACAACTCAGTGCATGCACGCCGCACAGACATGAGTCTCTGAGCGAAATCACCATGCACTCTGATTGTGTTTCTATTCTGTTTGCATTCAAAAGGAGTGCTGTGTATTTTAGTGCTGGTCGTGATCTTTAAACTGATTGCACAATTCAGTTGCTCAGCAGTGAACACCCGTCACACGGAAGGCAGCAAGCCAGCTAACTCTGCTGTTCGGACTCGGGCATTTACTTGCTGTGATTTAGCTTATAGGATAAAGCAGCTAGGAAAATAAAAGCACCTTCTCCCTCCTCTCAAGCAAGCCATGTAAAATGCTTTTGGGGAGCACAAATTCCTTCTGCCCAAGTGGTAGTGCTTTTTCTAAATATATATATATATTTTTAAAGATTTTATTTATTTATTTTTAGAGAGAGGAGAATTGAGGGAGAAAAACATAAATGTGTGGCCACCTCTCTGCGTGAGAGAGGCGTCCCCAGCTGGGGACGCGGCCAGCAACCCAGGCATGTGTCCTGACTGGGAATCAAACTGGTGACCCTCTGATTCTCAGACTCACGCTCAGTCCACTGAGCTACACCAGCCCGGGCTTGTGTTTGTTAGTTTTGTTGTTTGTTTTAACTGCATGAGGGCACTTGGCAAGAAGGAGAGTGGTGTTTTGCTCGTGTGTATGGACCCAGGTACCCATCTGGTCCTAATAAGACCAGAGCTATACATTGTGAGAGAGAGACACGGGGAAGGGCGCAAACCACTAATTGTCGCTTTGCGTTTTCCTCCAAGGGGCTTTTTCTCAATTCTCTGGCATACAAGATGCTCACCGGATGCTCGCACGATAAAGGTAAAATAAAGTACTCTGTGGTGGAACACAGCAGGGGAAACGAGAATTAGTACTTCCCTGTCCGTTTCCCAGGAGGACGTTTCCGCTGGGAGGCAGCCGCTCTGGCTCAGGGACCTGTACCGACCGCGCAGTGCGAGGTGCATAGAGGACATGGCACAGAAGCTTCACGACAAGGAGTCCTCTGCCGAGGACGAGCTGTACTACCAGATGTAAATGATGGGGAGCAGTTTAGAATCCCTGGCTAGACTGAGGAAATGAGGAATAGCGTGATTGTTCTTTTCAAAAACAAAAGCCTTGGCCTTCTTCCTCTTACCCCAGGTTGCGTGGTGAGTTCTCGGTGTTAAGGGTTGCTGCCACAGACTCGGCTGCGTGACAGACCCGTGCGAACCACGGCACGGGAGACTGCCACCGAGTGACCCCCATCCTCAGGCTACCTGCAAATCTTAACTGTGTGTACAATAAATTGTGTTTGTTTTTGTTTTTTAGTTCATTGTCTTGTGATCATTTTTCTAGATTTACTGAGGCATCATTGACAAAGAATAAAAACTTAAAAATCCGTTTTTAAGAACAGTATGGGAAGAACCAGCTTCCCACAGCAGAACCCAGAACACCAGCTGTTCCAGCATCGAGAGAGGAGGTTGCATTAGGACTGTGTGATGGCCCCGGTCAGAGGAAGGACCTCACTCCGCTGCTCAGAATAGCAGTTGTAGAGCTGTGACTGGCTTAACGAGCTGACAGTTGCTAGAACTGTAATCATAATAACTGCTCGGCTTCAAGTGCTCTCTACAGACCAAACACCGTCCCAAGGACATTATTTAGTGTTCACATCAACTGACATATTCCCTAATTTGCAGATGAGGAACTGAGGCTCAGAGAGTTTCTGAAATGTCTATGAATTCACACATCCCGATCCCTCTTCCTGAGGTTAAGGGGCCATGGGCGGTGTGACCTGACTTCTCTTTTTCTGAACATTAAATTCAGTTGAGCAGTTTCTGTCTTCAATGCTATGTCAAGGAACCAATGAAAAAATACACGGTGGCAATTGTCTTAGCCCCACACTTACCAGGTTGCTCCAGGCCCCCGTTTAGGGGAGGCCCAGAAAACAGCATGGGGTAGAGCTGGAATTTGAACCTAAGCATTTCTGGCTCTAAAACCCACTTGTTCTGTTACTGAGGGAACTATGCTACTTCTCCAACTAGAATCAGAAAGGGCTGGGTGAGAATCCTCCTTCTTCCCCTTTATTAGCGGTGCAGCCTTGGGCCCCAAGTTGCTTCCCTCAAGCCTGTTATCTGTACAATGGGATAACAAAGGCACCCCCTTCCAGGTGGTCAGTAAGGACAAATCACAGCTTTCCATGAATGTTAAATCCCTGACCCCTTAACTCCTAGGTTAGGGCAGAGATTCTCAGATTTTACTAAGTTTTTCATTTTAAGTTTCCTGCTTAACCCATAACTGCTGTGAAGGCCCTTAGCACTCACTTATCTAGCCTAAAACCTGGGGGGGGGGCAGGTTTTCACTCCTGGAAAGAGAATTACACCGCAGAGGGCCACACCCCAATGGCTGGTTTTACAAGTGGAAACTGGCACTGGGACCTTGACCTTCCCAGAGGTATGAGGGACACCTTCCTTCCCGGAAAGGCAGAGGCAGCCCAGGAGCCCCGGCAGAGAACAGTACAGTTTGCTTCCAAGAATGGGCCTTTTCCACAGCCAGCCCTGTACCTACCTGCACCTCCCCAAGCCACGCCCCTGAGTCCCTACCTGCTCATGCTGGGTACCAATTGACCAATGATTACATCTGTGAAATGTCTGAAGCACCACAATACACCCCCTGCTACTTTCTTTTAAAACAATTGTGAAGCAATTTAATCTGATAAAATTACATTTCAGTCAAAAATCAATCTCGGGATCAAAGTAGGGTAAATAAGGGGAAATGACATTAGGAAGCTACAATGTGGCTATTTCATTTTTTAAAAGATTTTATTTATCTATTTTTAGAGAGAGGGGAAGGGAGGGAGGAAGAGGGGGAGTGAAACATCAATGTGTGGTTGCCTCTAGCGCACCCCCTACTGGGGACATGGCCTGCGACCCAAGCATGTGCCCTGAATGGGAACAGAACGGGAGACACTTTGGTTCACAGGCCCTCGCTCAACCCACGAGCTACACCAGCCAGGTCTATTTCATTTAAAAAAAAATTTTTTTTCATTACCTTTTATCCCCCTATACCTCTTCCACCTCCATCCACCCCCTCCCCCACTGTTGTCCGTGTCCATGAGCTTTTTTTTCATTTTTGCTTGATTCCTCAACCCCCCAATCCACCCCCACCTCCAGATCTGTCGAGTTTTGAGTCCATTTGGAACAGAAATGTCACTTTTACGAAGGAAATCAAACACATTTATCTGCATGGCTAGTTGAGCTTTGCTAATGCGCGGGTTGTAGGAGAATGCCCAAGGGGTCTCTAGGTGCTTCCTTTTGGAGCAAGGTGTGGTCAAAACACGGATGTTTTTCCAGAGAGCCTCCATCCCGGGGACTACGGCTTGGGCCTGGGCTCTGCCTGCCGGACTACGCTGACACTGTGTCAGAAGCAAATATAGAGTCGGCGTCATTGGTCCCATTTTACAAGTGGACAACCTCCACTGACAGAAGCCAAATGACAGCCCCAAAGCTACGCAGATAGAGCTGAGGCCAGATGAGGTCATGACCCGGGCCGACAGAATGTACTTGGATGCAGACTTTGCAGGAAACGGGCAATGACGACGCGCTCCGCCCCGACTCTGGGCCTCGGCTCTCGGCAACCTACTAGGGTAACGGACCTGGAGCCTCCGAAAGCCCATCGGGGACTGGGTACAGTTACGCGCCCCAAAGCGCTGGCCCCGCCTCTTCGGTCCCCGCCCTGCCCCGCCCCCGCTACTCCTCCCGGCTCCGCGATAGGCTCCGCGGGCCGGGGGCGGGGCCTGACCCTGAGCCTACGTGATGGCGTCAGGCGCCCTGGGCGCAGCTTGATGTTGTTGGTAACCCGGAGGCCGCTGGGTCAGGTCGGATATTCTGGAGCTGCTGCGGCTGGGAGAACCTCACCACCCGCTGCCCGCCCCCTTTGGTGAGTTAGGGGTTGGGGCGTGGAGGGCAGCGGAGGGGCGGCGGACCGAGTCGCGTACGGGGGATGGGCCAGTTGTCGCCGAGATCACAAACCCCCGCTTGCCTCGAGACTGCTCTGCTTCAGAGCCCGCACCCTTCTCTACCCAAATCCCGTGCCCCAACTTCCCACTCCGATCCAAGCCTCCGGCAGGCATCGCCACTGCTGGCCCGTCCCCTCTTTCTTCTTCCACCCATGACCTGGCTCCAGCCCTTACCCCCACCCCCTCACCACCGGTCTTGCATAAATGCAGTCTCACCCTTGACCCCTCTCTAGCCCAATTCCAACCCGATCTCAGCCACATTCCTCCGCCTCCCTCTTTCACACATCTCATCCTCAGCCCTCAGCCCTTTTGGCAGTCTTAATGCTCCACGAAAACCTCTTTGAGAACCACTATTCTGGTTTGTTTTTCTGGATCAGCTTTCTTATCCCAATCCCCCACCTGCCCCTGCTCAGCTCCCCAAGGTCTGTCTGCTCCTCCTAAACAGCCCACCTCTGACCCACTCTCATTTAAGACCCAACACCAAAGTAGGCGCGCTTTGAGCTCATGTCTTTCTTCTTGATAATTCTCAATGTCCCAGGTCTTATAATTATGTACTCCTTGTCGTCATAGACTCAGCCCCTAACTTATGGCCTATCATATACTTCCTTTCCACCTCCAGTCATCCTCAGGACACCCTCCATCCCTAAGTCTTTGCTAAACTCCCCCTGACTCTTGCTGCACCAGTTCCTACTGCTCTCAACTAATCTTTAAAACGGGGTCTCCAGCCCAGGCTCAGTGGCCAGAGTGGATTGAGCGTGGGCCTGCAAACCAAAGAGTCACCAGTTCCATTCCCAGTTGGGGCACATGCCTGGGTTGCAGGCCAGGTCCCTGGTAGGGGGCACGCGAGAGACAACCACACATTGATGTTTCTTCCCCCTCTTTCTCCCTCCCTTTAACGGTGTACCCTCTGCTGTCCCCACCCCAACTCTTCACCCCAACTCTGCGCCCATTCTTCCCTTGACCCAGTTCCCATTCAGGCCCCATTCAGGCCGAGACCTCAGTTTAGAGTGCCCTGCCAGCCCCCCCAGCCCTCCCTCAACAGCAAATCTAGGGGCTTACTCAGAGCTGGGCAGTTAGAGACTGAACAGCTTGACCGGTGCATGCAGGGCCTCCGATGCTAGAAAGGTGTGGAGGAGTAGAGATACCCCTCTGGGTCAGGGGCTCTCCCTAGGTGTCTGGTCCCCTCTTTCTGTCCCCAGGGATTATGACTCTAGCAATCATATTAAGTTACTGCTGCTGTGGAATGGTAGGTATCCTCCACATGCCTGGCAGGTGAGGAATGGCCACTCATCCACCTCGCTCAGGCTGAGGCAACAGAAGCCATCACTTCCTTTTGGCTGGTCTCCTGGCCCTGAAGAAACTCAGGAAGTACCAGTGTGTGGGACTGGCCATGGTTACAGAGCCATTCCACCGTGTGTTGTCCTAGACCTTGGAGAAGACCCTTGCAGAGGGCTCCTCTGGGCCGCATCTGGTAGCAGATCAGTCCCAGCACTGACCACAGGGGACGCTGTGGTGCCAGAGGTGACGTCAAGTGTTGTGAAGGGTGTCAGTGAGCGGGTCCCGAGGAGGCTGAGGACTGGGTGGGTTCGAGGCTGCTGAGCTGCTTCCTCTTTTTGCGGGGGCTGCATCACCGACTGTTGCCACCGCGGTCGCCGATGAACAGGGAGCAGAGTTATCTGAGAACACCTGAGGCCCCATGCTCCGAGTTTATCATCTGGGCTGTTTGAGTGCGTGTTCCCTCCAAATTCTGGTGGACCTGGTTTCAGGGGGTTGGCCCGATGACAGCAATTTTAAAGGGCCCCAAGCAGGACCGTTGTCTTTGCTTGCCTGTTACAGTCTTGTTCCTTTGAAAATTGAATGCTCTTCTACCTCCAGTAAGTCCCCAGTAAGGTGTGATAGATCTGAATGGTTTTCGGCCTGTTGGCAGCTGGGTTTAGTGGAAGGAGTTTTTATCGCCGAAGAGTTCTATACTTCAGCTTCCCACAGTTTATGAGGGGGAGATACTTGCCCTGAGCCTTATTTTTATTGTATTCATCCGTTCATTCAGGTGCTTTTTGAGCACCCTTGCTAGAACCCTAGGGGATATGGGACAAGAAATTGGGGGAGATGGCCGTTATTGGGTGGAAAGAAAGAGGGAGGAAAAAAAGATAGCCAGTGTTAACTGACCTCAAATTTCTGGCCTCACCCACCTGCCCGTGGTCTGGGAATCACAAGCTAGAGGTTTCTCCCCCTCTAGCTGGTGTTCGGTTGCTTCAAAGGCCCAGTTCCCCCAGCGCACCTACTAGAGAACACTGGACCAGAAATCCAGTTGTCTTCAGGTGGAAGCAGGTGCTGTTTACTCATTCATCACTCACATGGCTGAAAGATCAGCTGCCTTTCTGAATCAGAAGATAACTTTGTCATTTTGTTTTCCAGTTGAAAACCATGACTCATCAATCAGTACTATAGTAGCTGGACAGCTTAAACGCCAGGCTGTTGTTCCGAACAGCCAGGTACGGGATTAGATTCAGTCCGCAGAGTGGAGACTGTTGGGAATGGCTGAGAAGTCTCCAAGGAGAGGAGGCTGCTGTTTACCGATGGATGGAATGCTTCCAAAGCTGTGAGGTCGGCTCATCCATTTCTTCTTTTAATGTAAGCCTCATGTAAGCCGTTTTTCCTTTTTCTTTCTTCCTTGGTTTCTGAAGGAAGTAAAATTGGACCCATTTAGAGGGCCAGGCAGTGTAGCGAAGAAAAAGAACCAGGACGATTCCTCCCTAAGTGTGTGTTAGAACACGTAAGAAAGGACAGACCCGAAACTTGGGTACCAGGGAAGGAACCTGGCCTCAGCGGCTTGGGACCGCAGATCTGGCCGGCAAGACAGTTTCTTCTTGATCTTTATTTGAAGCCTTATTTGATAAATGGAGTTTCCGAGTGCCCCTTAAGAGTCAGCAAGTATTAAATTTGCCTGAAACTCTCTGAACTAAAGACCTGAGGCAGTAGCGTCTGGTTGAAGGCACAGGACGTGGGAGGAGGAAACCAGGGAATTCTGTTCCTCCCCGGGGCCTGTTTGTGCGGAGCCCCGGTCCTCTCTAGGAAGCCCTCCCCCAGGACTGCCGTAGGAGTTAACGAGATGAGAGAAGCTTGAAAAGCTGTGTCAGGATGAGTCAGTCAGAGGGAGAGGCAGGCTTAGCGGGCTTGGGGTTTCCTAAAAAGCAAATTCACCTTTTCTGCTCAACTCCGCTGGCGCTCGAGTTTGTTCCTTAGTCCCCTCAGCTGAGTCTCCTTAAAGCCACACCTCTCTTTGGCTTGGTTCTCGGTGTCAGTGAAGGTTGTTCCGCAGACCGGGAGCGAAGCCAGCCCCACAGCGTGGTAGGTCGGGGCCTGGGCCACCGGGAGTGTGACTCAGCACTGACTCGGCAGTCAGGAGACCCAGAGCCCCGTCTGCTTCCACCAGCAAGTTCTCGTCGGGGGCTGTGGGACTCCTGCCTGGCAGCCAGTGTCCAGCCCCTGCGAGGGACGGTGGAACACGCCCCACAGGTCAGGCACTCGGCCTGCCCAAGGCCAAAGGTGCGCCCCAAACTGTGGCCCAAACCCCAGGGTCCTCAGTCCTATTTCTGAATTGTCCAGCGGCTTTTCCCCTGGATCCATCTCCGCTATTGTAATTTTGTGGCTTTTCTGACACTTCGTTTTAGGCAACAGTTGTTTGTCTCTTATCTGACTCTGCTCTGGCCTCTCAGCATCAGTTTGCCTCGGTTTTTTCGTGAACCTGCGCTGGGCCAGAGCACCCACCTATTGATAAGCCTCCTCCCCTAATGGGCCTTAATGGACCTGGGCTATGATTCAGGTCGTGGAGGTCTAGACCCCTAAGGGCCTGGCCTTGGGGCTGGCTGAGGGAAGGGTAGTCTCGCAGCTTGAGGCTCTGTATGGAAGGACAGGCCCGAGGGCTGGCTCTAGGCCGCTGGAATTGCTGAATGGGGTTAGAGCTCAGGGCCTTGGAGCCAGAGAACTGGGCCTTGGCTGGCTGGGCTGCGCAAGGTAGCCTAGAAGGAACCCAGCCTCCAGGATCAGGCATGTTTTTAGAGGGACTCTATCCACAGTACATACCTCTTTCCCTGTCACCCTGCATGGCCAGACTGTGGAGCTGGTCTCCAAGGAGGGGCCTGAGGATCCTGGGTGGGTGGGAGCAGGAAGGTGGTTGAAGGGAGAGGCAGTCGGACAGGGGCTGCAGGCAGGGCCCCGTGTCCTCCCTGGGGGTCTCTGCGCCCTGACTAGCGCTGGCTCCACAGGGGCTGTCCCGAGTGCACACCTCTCTCCCCTGCATGTCCTCACTCAGGGAGGTCGGTTCTGGATCCTGTTTCCCCTCTGCCCACTCCAGAGGCCAAGGATTGAATCAGAGTCTTTTCCCACCAGGGCTCTCAGCTGAAGGGCCCTCCCCCAACCCCCTGCTGCCCGCTTTTCCTGCCGGTTCCCTTTCCTGCTGCTCCTTAGCCCTCGCTCACACCTGTCTCTCCCAGAAGGAAGGCGATTGCACTCATTCAAGGGTCTGGGGCTCCCCTTGAGCTGCAGCGGGCCTCGTCCTGGCCGAGGCTGGGGCATTGACCAAATCAGCTCTGGGATCCTGGGAAGGCCCTTGACCCGAGTCAGTTTCTATTTCCTATCAGTCGGATTGAAGTAATAAGAGAGTCCTCCCAGGGTTGTTATAAGAAATGGAATGAGGCAATAGATGTGAAGGGTGTAAAACCCATTTAGCAGGCCTTGGTTGTATTAACTTCTTTTTTTTTTTTAAGTGTGTTGTGAAATATTAAGACTGTTTTTAAAGATTTCATTTATTTATTTTTGGAGAGAGGAGAAAGGAGGGAGAAAGAGGGAGAGAAACATCACTGTATGGTTGTCTCTCACACAGCCCCCACTGGGAACCTGGCCCCTAACCCAGGCTTGTGCCCTGACTGGGAATTGAACCAGCAACCCTTTGGTTCACAGGCTGGCACACAATCCACTGAGCCACACCAGCCAGGACAGTTTTGGGGGAGCAGAGACAGCAATAACCTGTTATCTTTGGTGTCCCCTCATGGTCAGCTGTGGGGACACTAGACGTTTGTGTGGATGTGTGTGTGTCTGCCTGGCCCTGCCCTGTGCAAGCTGCTAGGGTGGGCAGGCCAGCCAGCAGTCCCGCAGACGAAGACCCAAGCCCTGAGCCCCTCCCCCACTTCACCCTCAGCCACTGCCTGGAGGCAGCCAACTGTCCGAGGGGTTTTCCTGTGTGCTGACTCCACCTACCTGGGCAGATTGATTCAGGGAGTGGGGTTCTTTGCCTGTAAATTTAAGTGGCCACACCCACTGCAATTCTAGGTGCCATTTGTCCTTGGTACTTACTAGCCCCTGTCCTAGGCATCTGCACAGTCATAATCTCCTTGTGAGCAGTCTGACACAGTGGCCCCATGTGCCTAGCTGGTTAACAGCAAATTGAGGTTAGAACCCATGTTCCCCTTCCCTCATGTCCTTGTGCTACCCAAGCGTGACCCTCGAAGCCCGAAGGAGAAGCGTCTGTGTAGCAGGAGAGTCCCCCTTTTGCAGCTGTTTCACTTGGCCTTTTCACTGCTGAGTGGCAGGCGCTGGACTGGAAGGAGTCGGGGAGGTGGGGGGGCGCGGGGACAGGTGCAAGGCCCGGCCCTGACTGTGATAGACCAGGCCTGCTTCCTGGTCCCCGAGGGTTCTCTGCACCTGCAGCCACAGCAGCCCCGGGCGCCCTCAGCTCTGTAGCGAAATCATCAGCCTGTCACTCCCTGCACTTAGTGACAGTGCTTGGCGTGCAGTAAAGAGCCCTTGCAGCCCACTCCTTGGGGTGGGTCCACCCTTGGCACTCTACAGGGCTCCTCCCCTCCCCAGACCCTGGCTCTCAGACTGTTTTCCGTCCTTGCTTCCTTCCAGAAAATCCACTTACAGTTTTACTTTTGAATTCAAAGGCCTTTCTTTCCGTTGCAGTTTGAGTAAAACGGGCTGACCTCATGCTGCCCTCCTGGGGGTGTGGGGGGTGAGGGTTGGTGAGCGGGTATTGAGGAGCTGAGCTGGGAGCCTGCTCATCTGGCCGCCTTCTGTCTCAGCAGGTGTCATGTGATTCTCCTCGGGAGCTGCCGTATGAGTGGAAATGCTCTCAGTGGTGGAAAATGGACTGGACCCCCAGGCTGCCATCCCGGTAGGTGGCCAGGGAGGATCAGGGGTGGGGAAGGGGGGCACAGCATGGCTGTTTCATTGGCTTTTCTCACTTTGAAATGTATGGACACTGTCTGGTAAGAGGGGCCTTGGGCTGAGAAAAAAATTCTAGCAGAAGCAAGCTCCGAGGAGGCCCTACCCTTTCTAGATCATCTTATTGGTGATAAAATGAGAATTGACAAAAGAACAGTTGGAAGTTAATGTAGGTTACCTGAAGAGTAAGGATTTCTCCAAAGAAGATGTACAAGTTCAATAAGTGCACAAAAAGATGCTCACCCTCTTTAGACACTAGACAAATGCTAATCAAAGCCGTAAGGAGATAGTTCTTCACACACGCTACGATGGCTGTAACCAGACGGCAGACAGTAATAAGTGTTGGCGGGGTCACGGAGAAAGCGGAACCCTCGTACATCGCTGGGGGGATGGCGGATGGTGCAGCCGTTGGGGGAAACAGTTTGATAGTTCCTCAGAAGTTAAACGTGGTTTACATGTGACCCAGCAATTCCGCTCCTCGGTACCCACGCATGGGAATTGAAAACATGTGACATGTTTCTACACAAAAACTTGTGCATGAGTGTTCACAGCCACATTATGGCCAAAAAGTGGGAACAACCCAAATGTTTTTTAAGCTGTGAATGGATAAATGAAAGTGGCATATCCGTGAGTGGAATGTTATTTGTAATAAGAAGTAATGAAGTGCCAATGCATGAAGAGTGCTGTATCATAGAGGAAGTTTGAAAACACGCTAAAACAAAAGCAGCCAGACCCGAAGGGCTGCCTGTTGCACGACCCCATTCATATGTCCTGTTAGAACAGGCGGACCCCCAGAGGCGAAGTAGGTTAGTAGTCAGCAGGGTTTGGGGGAAAGGGAATAGGGTGCAGTGTTTCTTTTTAGGGCAACGAATGTTCTAAAATTAGATAATGGCCATGGTTACACAATTCTGTGATTATACCAAAAACCATTGAACTGTATACTTTGTTTTTAAGTTTTTTAAAATTTTTTAGAGAGAGAGAGAGAGAGAAACACTGATTTGTTGTTCCACATGTTTATGCTTTCATTGGCTGCTTCTTGCATGTGCCCTCACCAGAGAGCAAACCCACAACCTTGACATAGCGGGTTGCTGCTGTAACCAACTGCACCACCCAGCCCAGGGCCCTTTCTGTGTACTTTGTCTTCATTTTCTATGATTAGCATGTGCTAGTTTTGCAGAAGGCACACACAGATACCTACATACAAGTGTGTGCATGTGTAGTTGTGCATGTATTTCACGGCAGGCAGAGTTACATTCCAGGGGTTGCCGTAGGATCTTCTGAAGGCCTGTGTTATGTCTGGCCCTGCCCAGGTCATCAAGAAGAAGCTAGTGGGGTCCATGAAGGCGCTGCAGAAGCAGTACGTGTCCTCAGACGCAGCGGTCACCAGTGAAGACGGAGACGCCAACTCCATGTGCAGTGCCCTGGAGGCCGTGTTCATCCACGGCCTGCACGCCAAGCACGTCCGCACCGAGGCCGGGGGGAAAAGGAAGAAGAGTGCCTACCAGAAGCCTCTGCCTCAGCCTGTCTTCTGGTCCCTCCTGAAAGCTGTCACCCACAGGTGAGATCAGCTGGGGAGGTTTTGCTCTGGGGGCGAGCTCCGGAGTGTGGGACATGGGGGGCTCTTCATCTCCCGCTGTGTTCTAAAACAGAGATGGCTGTGGTAGGGGTTGTTGTTAGACCGAACCTCTTCAGCCCTTCTTTCCTCATGGAACAGTGTGGGACTGCTTCCGGCTTCAGCAGGTGCCGTCTTTTATTTTTATTTTTAAAAAATTTTATTTATTTATTTATTTTTAGAGAGAAAGAGAGAGAAACATCAATGTGTGGTTGCCTCTCATGTGCCCCCTATTGGGGACCTGGCCTGCAACCCAGGCATGTGTCCTGACTAGGAATTGAACCGGCAACCCTTTGGTTCGACGCAGGCAGGCACTCAATCCACTGAGCCCCACCAGCCAGGAGGTTCCGACGTTTTGCCACATGCTGGCAGAGTTCAGTAGTTGCATCAGAGGTTATGTGGCCTGTGAAGCTTAAAATCTTTACTGTCCAGCCCTTTGCAGAAGGAGCTTACAGGCCCTGCTTTAGAACGTTTGAGCATCTCTGTGCTAAGTATTATAACGAGGTAGGGTTTTTAGGGTGTTTTTTTTTAATAAGAGTGAAATCCAAGTAGAGCATCTAAATATTCGTCCTGAGATACTTGTCTTTGTGGCCCTGCCCCTAACCGCCTGGGCCTGCGAGCGAGTAGCTGGCATTGTGCCTCTAAGGGCTATTGAATGCCACCTCAGCCCAAAGGTGCCTTGTCAGTCTCTAATCTTCCTTTCCATGCCTCCTGCCACCGCCCTAGCTCAGGTTCTTACCTCACTCCTGGGTGACAATGGCAGCCTAGTTGTCCCCTTATCTCATCTGTCTTTTCTTGACATTTATTGAGCTTAAGCTCACTGGAGCCAGTCTAGGGGCCCCACGGAGCACAGTGCGCCCTCCCACTCAGAGACGTGAGCGGGGGACTGTGGGAGTAGCGGGAGGGGCGTTCCATCAGAGGTATTTGGACACTGAGTTTGGTGCACCCGGGGGCTGATCCTGCCCAGAGCCACCCACCCTGAATTCTGCATAGCTGAGGTCAAATCACTTTCCTGCACAAAAACCTGCCACCCACCGACTCCCCAGTGCCAGCCTCAGGTCTGAAGCACTCAGTTGGGGCCCCAGAATCTGTATCCTGACCAAGTTCCCCACGTGACTCAGAGGCACAGCTCGGTGTGGGGACCACCACCCCACTTTGCCTCGCCAGTTTGATACTCAGAACCCTGCATTACGTGGCTCCACCCCCCGGGCCCCCCACTGTTCCCCCCTGTTGTAATTGGGGTGCTCCCCACTCTGTCACAGATGTGTTGCTTTCCTCCCTTTTACGCCTTTTCTCCTGTTAGCGCCGTGTTCCCAGAGAGTCACCCTGTCTTTGCCGCTTGAGACACCACAAGGCCCAGCTCGATGCTGCCCCTTCTTTGGCATTTTCTACTAACAGCAGGTGTGCCCTTGAAAGGAAGTTACCTCGACGGAGGGCAGGGGCCGTGTCTCTAACCCTGTGTCTTCACAGCTCCAAGGACCTCGCACTTAAGGGCACAGCAGACACGTCCTATACGCAGGCAGACAGTATCAGGGACCCCAGCGGTAGTTGTAATGAAAATGGCAACTAACCTGTATGGCAACAACCTCAAAAAGTTGGGGGTTATTGCTTAATATTTCGCAGTCCCCCTTAGAACACTATTATCCAAACCTTTTCCGTGCCTACATGTGTCTGCAGCCGTTATTACTGGCCCCTGCCCGCGGCGCATACGGTGTCATCTCAGCGATGCCAAGCCCCTTGCTGAAAGCACCCCGCCCCTCCCCGCCCCCAGGCACATCATCTCGGAGCTGGAGCACCTAGTCTTCGTGAGCACGGATGTGGGCCGCTGCCGGGCCTGGCTGCGCCTGGCGCTCAACGACGGCCTGATGGAGTGCTACCTGAAGCTGCTCCTCCAGGAGCCAGCGCAGCTGCGTGAGTACTACCAGCCCACCGCCCTGCTCCGGGACGCGGAGGAGAGCGAGTTCCTCCTCAGCTGCCTGCAGGGGCTCACCTCCCTGTCCTTCGAACTCTCCTACAAGTCGGCCATCCTAAACGAGTGGACGCTCACCCCGCTGGCCCTCTCCGGGCTCTGCCCGCTCTCCGAGCTGGACCCCGTGCCTACCTCTGCTCCCGAGCTGCAGCGGAAGGAATCTCTGGATTCCATCTCGCATTCCTCCGGCTCCGAGGACATCGAAGTCCAGCACTCGGGCCATAGGATCCAACGGAACAGGCAGCTCACCGCCTCCTCCCTCAGCCTGGACACGGCCAGCTCGTCCCAGCTGTCCTGCAGCCTGAACTCCGACAGCCTCCCGCTCCAGGAGAATGGCTCCAAGAGTCCCGATCACTCCGAGGAGCCCATGTCCTACGACTCCGACCCGGGGACAGCCAACGCCGATGACTCAGACCCGTCTCTGCAGGAGTGAGTACCTCTCCTCCTCCCCTTCCCTCTTCCTTCCTCCTCCTCCTCCTCCCCCTCTTCCCCGCCCTCCTTCCCTTCCTTCCTGCAGCATGTGACCGCCTGTTACCACTCAGCTCTGTCAGGGCGTGAGGAAGGGCACAGGGACCCCCATCTCTCTTCCTCAGGGAGGGGAGTCGCTGGGACCTGTAACTGGAGGCAGAATGTGGGCAGAGAGGAGAATGGGTTTCCATGGGGCTCAGCTGGTTTGAGCTCCGACTCCGTCCTGGGGGACGTTCGACAAGTTATTTAATCTCACTGGGACTCGGTGTAAAATATTAATTTTCTTCTTTATCGAGAGAGAAGGAAACAAATAGTTCAAAGCTATGTGTACGTCTTCCAAAAAATACAGTGGAGCCTGATGCCTAAGGGTGATCTGCGAACTCACAGAAGACCCCCTAGAGGCCTGGAGGAGGGGGCGGACCAGTGGGGCCCAGCCCGGGTGTGGGTGAGGTGTGGCAGAGCAGGGACACTGGCTAGGGGAGGGAGCCTGGGCAGAGCCTTCCCTATTCGGGCTTTTTAACATTCATTTTTGAATAGCTAATGTATTTTTATGGTTCAAAGATATATAATGTGTAGGGGGAGAGAAGTAGGTTGGGGTGGAAGGAGGGGTACCACAGGGATAGATAAATGGTAATAGGAAAAAATAAAATAAAAAATAAACTACAGTTTAAAAAAAGAATTATAAAAATCTAACATGTATAGTATAAAGACTTTCCACCCCATAACCATAATTATTTTCTTGCATATTCTTCAAATGTTTTTAAATGCATCTGTGATAATACGCACATGCTTATTTTAAAATCGTATTTCTTATTCTCCTACCTCTTTCCACAAAAGCTAGTATAAACACACTGTTCTACACCTACTTTTGGAGGAGATCTTTTCATACCAGAGCTTCTTTCTTTCTCCCCTGTGACATGTTTTTCCATTCTGTGAACGTACTTTGGTTTATTTAATCAGCCCTACTTTTAATGGACTGCGGAGGTCAGTGTTCTGTAAGTAACCTTGCGTGTGCTGTCTTCTAGTTCTGTGCAGTTACCTCTGTTCAGTAAATTCCCAGGAGCAAAACTGCTGAGCCAAAGGATAGGTTACTTATAATCTTCACAGATACTGCCTTTTACACTCCACCAGGAGTGCGCCTGTGTCCCCTCCGCCTTGCCAGCAGAAGGCATTATCACACTGCATGTTCGCTCAGCTAATAGGTGAAACCTAGTAACCTACTGAGTGTTTCCTTGCACCAATCCACGTTTCAGCAGCCCCCATTTGAGACCTGCTTTTTCACTCCTGCTGCTCCCCACCACCTCCCACCTTGGCTCAGGTCCTTACAGGGCTCCTGCCTGGTGTGGGGACACCACCAGTTCTGGGATGTGTAATGGACTGACTTGGAGCAGATCGAGTTTCAAGCCCCGCCCTACCCCTTACACGTCCAGTACTGCCAGGCAAATCGCAGGCTCTTTCTGAGAGTCTGTTCTTTCCATCTCTGTGAAATGGAGGTCCTCCCCGGCGGCTGTTCGAGGATCAGGTCAGAGGCCTCTGAGTGAGCTGCAGACGAAAGAATGTCCGGTAGGCACCGGAACCGGCTTCCGAGCCCTGCGCACATTAGACAGAACTTTCCAGTGCCGAGTGGGAGGAGGCAGGCAGCTGGGTCCGGAACCTAGAACGGGGCAGTCCCGGCCGGGCACGGCTGCGCCTGTGCAGGACACGGGCTGGTTCGTGAGCCTCAGAGCTTGGTGGCCCCTCCCTCCTCCCACAGACCGGCCGGCCTTCTATTCGTCATGCGTTTTCCCTTTATCTTTCGTGGGTCTTGTGATCGGAAAATTCCAGCTTGAGGTCGTTAAGCCAGTGACTGTCCACTCTGTGTGGTTGTTACGGGGAGCTCCAGGGGAGAAGGGCAGGATGTGCAGGCCAGCACCAGGCAGTGTGTGAGGAACCAGCACTCACTGGACGCACAGATGCACAAACACACACCCAGCCTTCTTAGCGCCGCGTGTGAGGGTAGTCTTGGAGCAGCCGCAGAGACCGGCCTGTCGTGGGGCGCGTGTTTCAGGGGTAGAGGTTCTCACCAACACTTACGAGGTCCCTTCGGCTACTTTTATTATAGTACTTAAGTGTAACTTAAAGTTAAGTGTAAATGCCTTGTGCTTATAACTATAAAATCAAAACATCTACAAATTAAACATAAGGAAAAGTATAAAACACTAACATTCAAAATGAAATGTACGGATGTAATATTTCACTGAAACCAAATTGCAGTTGGTCTGACGAACAGAGAACTGACGCCAGAGTAGCCACTTCTGTGCTTGTCGGGCCTGAATTATGATGACCCCTGAGAAGCATGGGTGCATTCTGTTGGTAAAGAGTGTGGACTCCGGAGCCAGACCGCCTGAGTCTTCCTTAACCCGCTTTTGGGCCTGGGGCAGGTTACTCGGTCTGTCCGACCTTGATGTCCTCACCTGTGAAATGGGAACAGTAATGTTTGAAGGAATGCCGGGGAGATGAAATGAGCTGAGACAGTGCTCAGAGCAGTGCCTGGCGCACGGCGAGTGTCCAATAGGTGGTGTGAGCGTCACTCACTGCTGAGTACTCTGAGAGCCGGTAACCTCAGCTCCGCCACTCCTTGCCTCTATAAACACTGCTGCAAAAGGCTGGTTTTAACATCTGTCAGATGTTATCATGAGGCCTTCCCTCGGAGGAAATGACTCAGCGTGCGCAGCCCACCTCTGTGCCTTTGCTAGTGACTGCCACGCACCGCTGGGACGAGAGTCTGCATGTTCAGGAAAACCACAGGCTCAGAACCTCTTGGTGGGGGTGCTTTACACGGCCACCCCCCGGGGTCCCCAGGCCACGCTCCTTATTTATTTCTCCCGCACACGCATAGATACATGCTTAGAACACATACACTTTCCAGATGGTTTTCCAAGTGCAGAGTTGCAGAGTTTTTGAACAAAATGTTTTTGAAAACCACTGCCCTGAGCCAGACAGAAGTGGATAGGCAGTGGCAATTTCACTGTTTAATTTCTGTTTCATTTCCTTCAAAGGTTTTCAGAGTTTTCTTTCTTTTACCTTTCCTTCAAAATCTGATCTCTGGCACCTTTTGCAGTCGAGGCACCTGTCTCCCTTATGCTCACTGGGTCCTGAAGACCAGCACTGGTCTGGCCAAGTTCCATGAACTCGATTTCGCCTTGACCTTGGCTTTGGTTTGGTGGCAGCTCTAATTTATCGCGCACGCTTCTTGCTTTTTTGTGGCATTTCTTTAGGCATTGCCACTCACTTGTTCTCACACCCCGTCCACTCTCATGAAAATCTCTCTTACAGGTTAGGGCTCATTTATAACTGGTCACCGCGTTGGTAATAACACTGGTGAGTGTTGCCGTAATTCTGCTCCTTTGCTTCCGGTTTTGTATTTGTAGACATGGAGGCCAGCAGTCTTATGGATGATAAAAAAAACAGCTACAGTAACAAATTGGGGTTAACATTTATTGAGTGTTTCCCTGGGGCCAGACACTCTACTAAGTATTTTACCTGTATTATCTCATTTGATCTTTGTCGCAGTCATAAAGGTGGGTTTTGTTACCACGCCTGTTTTACAGACAAGGGAATTGAATCGTTGAACTTTAGGGACCTGCCATGGGCCGCTTAGCAGTGTGCTAACCAAGGCCAGAACTCTGGGTCCCTGCTTCTACTCACAGCACCACCTCCCAGGAGCCCACGAGGAGCTGGGATCTCCCAGAGGATGTTTGTCAAAAATCTGCCCCCCTAGTTCTTTTTGGGATGTCGCCCCATTCAGTCACAGTAGTTTGGACACATACAGCCGGCCAGCAAATGCCCCTTGCTCCTTTGCCTGTGGAAACTAGCCCTTTGCTTCCAGAACTCATCATTGCCTCTTCCCTGCAAGTGGCACTCCTAGATTTTTATCGGTCTGTTTTTATTTATTTATTTTATTATATTTTATTAATTATGCTATTAGAGTTGTCCTGATTCCCCCCCTTTGCCTCCCCTCCACCCAGCACCACCACTCCCTCAGGCCATCCCCCACCATTGTCCATGTCCGTGGGTCATATGTGTAAGTTCTTTGGCTCCTCCATTTCCTGTGCTGGACTTTACATCCCCATGACTGTTCTGTAACTACCAATTTGTACTTCTTAATCCCCTCACCCATGAAAGGGGACACCCATTCCCCCACACTCCCTCCCATCATTCTTCATTCTTCTGCAAGGAACCATTCACTTGTCCCAGCACCATTTGTTGAAAAGGCTGTTCTTTCCCAATCAGATATCTTGGTGCCCATGTTGAAAATCAATTGCCCGTAAATGTATGGGTGGGTCACCCATTGACTAGAGTGTCTTGAAGTGTCGTTCAGGGTTAAGATGGTGTAGATAAGAACAGAGCTTAGTCGGAAGATGAAGAGGTAAAAATGTGAGTTCTAAAATTTTAGTTTCCGTGAGCCCACTTTAATTGAGGGGAGTGTGATGTGTCTTCTGGACCCAGGCTAAGCCATGAGGGCAGGTGCATGCAGTCTCCTGGGTCCCAGACAGCGTTGTTGGATCTGAGCCTGCATTGGTCCATGACGCATTCAACTGGGTTCATAAGCAGAAGCGGAGCTGGCTGATAGGTTTACTTCAGAAATGGAACTTGGATTCTCAGAAGCCTCAGGAGAGGGAGGGCGGAGCAGCCACTAGCCAGTGCACATTCCAGGAGGCCCAGAAGTGTGTGTGTCGTGCACACAAAGGCAGCCACACTGGCTCCCTGAGGCCCCAGAAGCACCACTTAGGGACAGGAAGAGCCAGTCCCTGGGGAGGAGTGAGCAGGGGCACACCTCATGTACACTTGTGTACACACTCATACACCTGTGTTCACTGATTCCTGGCAGCAGTGTCTGAGCATGGGAGCCTTCTCTGACTCTGTGACCAGTCCAGCTCTGGGGTGGACCAGCCCTTGCACCTCACCCCAACCCTGCTGCCCAGTTACTGTACTGGGAACAAAGTCGGTCCTCACTTCCACTAAGTCTGTGTCCCAGCGGTGGAGTCCTGGTGCCTCGTTGCTCTTGGGGAGCCCAGCCCTGGGACAGTGTTCACGGGCCTGTGCTGCAGTCGGCTTGGGGAAATGATTGCCCCCATAACCATGCATATGGCCGAGCAAACTCTCCAGTTAGCCCGTGCAGAAGGTGAAGGCAGTCGGTTCCCATTCCCATTCACATCAAGTCCTGTCTCTCTGCTCCCTGGGCTTTTCACCTGAGATCCTGGGCTGCACAGCTGCCCTGCCCACCCTCTCTGCCTGGGTCCCAGCTGGGGACAGACTGTGGGGCGGGTCAGAGAAGGGCAATGGATGATGACGAGAGTGTTTGCTTCTTAAATCCCAAAACAGCAGTTTTCCACTCCTACCACTGTCCCCAGGGCCTTGGGCATTCTAGCTGACAAACTGTCACACAGGTCTCTTTGTTTAAAACCTTCTAGGGTGTTGTCGGAGTTCAGCAAAGCCCAGGTAAACTCTGTGCCAACCAACGGACTGAGCCAAGAACCGGGGATCCCCACACTGGAGGCCTCACTGTCCCTCCATGGTGCCCTCCACAGTTCCCGCCTTGACACCAGCACATGCCTGCACTTCGATGCACCTGCAGAGTCCTTCCTTCCCCAAGTAGCCTCTGGGGCTCGGGATGGTGGCCACATGCAGGAGCCACTTTCCCAGATGCCTGGCTCCCTGGGCTTGCAGCACCTGGGCACTGACCATGCTGTCACTTCGGGAAGCACGTCAGACCAGCAGCCTTCCGGTCCTGTGAGAGCAGTCGGCCAAGGCAGTGGCCGGCAGAAGTCTTCAGTGGGTGGCGGAGCTGGACCGAGCCCCGTGGTTTCCTCACCCACCAGTCCGGTGAGTGGGACGGGCTGTTCTGGGGGTGGTGCTGGTGAAATGTGTCCGCGCTGGCCGGGGTTTCCTCGAGTGGGCTCTGCCTTCTCCCCACTTACCCCATCTGCCCGCGTGGTGTTAGTGTGAACAGCATCGTGATGATGGAGCTAGTGTTCCTCGGTGTGCGAGTAGCAGGTGGCGTGCCGCTCAGTTCCCAGGGGTACCTCCTGTTATCTTCACATCGCCCCCTGAGAAGATAGTCCTAGTCCACCACAGACTGTCCACTCTCAACCACTGCCTCTTTACGCCTCCAGGCCTTGGGCGAGAGGCACGCCATCTCCCTGAACCTGGGTCTCCTCCTCCGCACTTGTTATGAATTCATCAATGTTTTTATATAATACCTTTGAAAATACTCACTTTGCAACGTGATTCAGATTTAGAGCTGTGCTATCCAGCCCTGGCTGGTGTGGCTCCGTGGGTTGAGTGCCAGCCTGCAAACCGAAGGGTCACCAGTTCCATTCCCAGTCGTGGCACATGCCTGGTTTGCCAGCTGGGTCCCTGGTTGGGGGCATGTGAGAGGCAACCACACATTGATTTCTCCCTCTCTTTTTCTCTGCCTTCCCCTCTCTCTAAAAATAAATAAATAAATGAATGAACTCTTTTAAAAAGAAAGGAAAAAATGAACTGTACTATCCAGTTTGGCAGCTACCAACCACGTGAGGCTGTTGAACACCTGAAATGTGGCTGTCCGAATTCAAGTGAGCCATGTAAGACACACAGTGGATTTTGAAGACTTAGTATGGGGAAAAGAATGTAAGATTTCTCAATTTATGGATTACATATCAAAATGAAAATACTTGGATATATTGGTTTAAATTAAATACATTATTAAAATCAATTTCACCTGCTTCCTTTTACATTTTTAAAAATGTGGTTACTAGAACATTTTTTTAAAAGATTATTTATCTTCAGAGAGGGGAAAAGAGGAAGAAGGAGAGGGAGAGAAACATCCATGTGTGGTTGCCTGTTGCAGGCCCCCTACTGGAGACCTGGCCTGCAACCAGGCCTGTGCCCTGACTGGGAATCGAACCTGTGATCCCTTTGTTCACAGGCTGGCGCTCAATCCACTGAGCCGCACACAGCAGCCAGGGCTGGCTACCGGAACCTCTAAAATTACACCTGTGACTCACGTTGTGCTTCTGGTGAACAGCGCCGCCCCGCGGTAAGCAGGTGTACTTTGTAGAACAGCGCCGCCCCGCGGTAAGCAGGTGTACTTTGTAGAACAGCGCCGCCCCGCGGTAAGCAGGTGTACTTTGTAGAACAGCGCCGCCCCGCGGTAAGCAGGTGTACTTTGTAGAACAGCGCCGCCCTGCGGTAAGCAGGTGTACTTTGTAGAACAGCGCCGCCCCGCAGTAAGCTGTGCAGTTTGTGTATCACCGGAGGCTGGTCAGTCCCGGGACTGGCCGTGGGTTGTGAGGCCTGGTCGCTGCTGGCCCCGTGGAGCAGCAATCAAGCCCGTGCACACAGGCTGTCCGGCCATTTGACGTGTGTTTCTGTGCCCGGGAATGCAGAGGTAGGGATGGTGCCCACGTGTGCTCATAGACGTGCAAAGTGCGGAATTTGCCCCAGCTGCTGCCTGGGGCTCATGTCGGCGCTAGTGCATGGTCTCGCTCTTCAGCTGCGTCCACGCACGTCTGTCCTTCGGCCGGCAGTTTCCAGATCCTATATAACCCAGCATGGGACCAGGGCCATGAAACAGACTGAAAGAGGCACATACACATGCCCTTTTAAAACAGCTTTATGGCAATATAACTCAAATACCATACAATTCACCTAATTAAAGTACAGAATTCGATTTTTTTTAGTATATTCACAGGGATTTGCAACCATCACCGATATCCAATTTTAAAACCTTTTTGTCTCCCATCAAAGAAAGCCCTGCACATTAGCAGGCACTCTCCAACCTTCTCCCCTCCCCCTACTTTATTCCCTGCAGCCCCCGGCAACCACTAATCTGCTCCCTTTATAGATTTGCTCTCCTAGACATACCCCGTGATAGAATGTTACACTACGGAGCCTTTCCAAGTTGGTTTCTTTTGGTTAGCACAATGTTTTAAGATTCATCCATTTGTCACATGCATCCCTGCTTCATTCCTTTTTTCTGCTGAACAGTATTTCGTTGTAGATTCAGTTGTATGAATATGTCACATTTTATTTGTCCTTCATTAGTTGATAGACATTTGGGGGGTTCCCCCTCCCCGCTTCTTGGCTATTATGAATAATGCTGCAGTACACATTCATGTCCAAGATTTTGAGTGGATGTGTTTTTAAATCTCTTGGGTGCATACCTAGGAGTGAAACCTTCGGATCATAACTCAGTTTACCCTTTTGAGGAACTGCCAGGCCATTTTCCGAAGGAGCCGCCCCACTTCACGTCCTCACCAGCAGCAAGTCCCTCTGTGTCCTCACCAGTGGTCCTTATCATCCTCATTGTCACCATTGTTGTTGTTGCTGCCACTCTAGGGGGTGAGAAGGGGCGTCTCATCACGGTTTGGATTTGCATTTCCCTGATGGTCCGTGATGTCGCGAGTACCTTTTCATGTGCTTATTGTCGTTTCTGTATCTTCTTTGCAGAAATGTAATCAGAACCTTTTCCCAGGGTTATCTGTCTTTTTATTATTGAGTTGCAATAAGGTTTGTTTGTTTGTTTGTTTGTTTGTTTGTTTTTACTTCCTATTGAATTTATTGGGGTGGCATTGGTTAATAAAGAGTTACAATAGTTTTTTATATATTCTGGATCCTAGACCCTTATTAGATATGTAATTTGCTAATACTTTCTCCCATTCTGTGAGTTGTTTTTTTGCTTTTTTTTAAATTAACTTTTTAAATCTTCACCTGAGGATATTTGTGTTGATTTTAGAGAGGGGAAGGAGAGAGAGAGAAAAGGAGAGGGGGAGAGAGAGAAACATCAATGTGAGAGAGATATGGATCGGTTGCCTCCCATACACGCCCCAACCAAGGATCAAACCTGCACTCTAAGTATGTGCCCCAACCCGGGATCGAACCGGCAACCTTTTGGTGTATGGGACAGTGCTCCAACCAGCTGAGCCACCCAGCCAGGGCTCTTCTCACTTTCTTGATCGTATTATTTGCAGCATAAAAGTTTTAAATTTTGACATAGTCTAGTTTATCTTTTTTTTTTCTTTGTTTGTGCTTTGGTGTTGCGTCTAAGTACCCATTTCCTAGTCACATCATGAGGATTTACTCCTGTGTGTTACTTCAAAATTTTTATAGTTTTAGTTCTTTTTTTTTGTATTTTTTTATTGTTGTTCTTAGTCCGTACATTTAGATGATCTGGGTCCCATTTTGAGTTAATTTTTATGTATGGTGTAAGGATGACGTCCCACTGCGTTCATTTGCATACCCAGTTGCAGCAGCACCATTTGTCGAAAAGACTGTTACTACTTCCCCCTTTTAAACAGTTCTGAGACGTGAGGTATTTAAAGTGCCCAGCTCCTCGGGTGTACCTCTGTGGGTGATCACGTGTGATGTACGCTCTGTCACCACCATCCAGACCGAGATGTAGAGAATCTCCAGCCCATCAAAGGGAACCAGAGACTCATTTTTGCTGTCATTGAACTTGATATAAAGGGAGTCATATAATATCTACACATTTGCTTCTTTCACTGAAAATTATATCTGAGATTCACGAGCTGCACATACAGCATGGGGCTGTAGCTTGGTCTTTTCCTTGCTCTATCATGTTTTATTACAGTGAGAATGTATCGTGATGTGTTTCTCCACGCTCCCACTCACAGACATTTGGGCTGTGTCCAACTCTGGGGCCCTCATGAAGAAAGCTGCTGTGTACATTCTCGGACTTGCCTTTCGGTGAACCTGCTTACTCATATTTTTAACTATGATGTTTATTTATTGATTTTTGGAGAGAGAAACATTGACTTGCTGTTCCACTTATTGATGCACTGACTGGTTGATTCTTGTACCTGCCCTGACCGGGGACCGAACCCGCAATCTTGGCATATTGGGACGATGCTCTTAACCAACTGGGCCACCCGGCCAGGGCCCTGTGTCCCATTTCTGTGGGTATATGTTTAACAGTGGAATTGCTAGGTCATTGAGTAGGCATATGTTTTAGCTTTATCATGCACCGCCAAGTTTTCTGACGGTGCTTGTGCTGAGCTGTCCTCACATCAGTGATACGTCAGCGTTGCCCTTTCTGTCCTCACCCACAACGTCTGGGCAGGGCAGCTTCCCACGTCCGCGGAGCTCCTCTGCTCACCAGCTTTTGACCCCCTGGCCTTCTTGCCGCTTGCGACGGCGCAAGTTCCTTCCAGCAAGTTCCTTCCAGCCGCAGGCATTCCCACTGTCCGTGCGCTGTGCCCGGACCCTCTTCCGACTCCGTCTCTGCGCTGGCGTCCCAGCGCCCCCCCCCGCCCCCCCGCCACCCGACCTCAAGGCAGCAGCGACTCTCTTTCCCATTCACCCGCTTCACTTGGCGACTCTTGTCCAGTGTGACATTATAGTATCTCTTTGCTCGTCTGCTTGTTCGTGTTCTGTCTTCCTGACTAGAATATCAGCTCCGTGACGTGAAAGGCCCTGTCTGTTCACTTCTGTGTTGTCAGCTCCAAGCGTGTACCTAGGAGACAGTGGGTATCAATTAATAGTTCCCGAACTCTCCGGAGGCTCTTGAAATGCCAGCTCATAGGTTTACACTGAGAAGTGCACGGCCAAGTGCAGGGGTGGGCGGGTCGGCCTGGCCAGGGCAGACTCCGCCTCCTGTAACGTGGACTCAGAGTCCCCGCTGCTGAGTCCGGTGTGAGCTACTCATCCCCAGGGGAGTTTCCCCGCGTTCACTGCTCCACCGGTGGTCGCTGGGCGCCGCTGGGTGGGCTCCGTGCCTCCACGCAGGGTTGGGCTGCGCCCTGGACGCAGCCTCCGTAGTCCTCAGCTTCCTGTGTTCCTGTTGCTGAGTCACTGCTGTGTGTTTGCCACTGCCGCTTTGGGAGGGGAGTTCACTGCTGCGTTTTCTAATCCCAAGCACCATTCAATCTTCCTTTAAAATTCTTTTTAAAAAGTTCATTCAGTTCGAAGCACCATGCTTGGTGCAGCGGTGGGACAGACAGACAAGCGCCCTGCTCTTTGGGTGCAGGCACCAGATTAGATATTGTAACTACACCGCGGGAGGTGCTGGGAGGGAAAGCGCAGGGCGTGGGGAGCTCCCCAGAGGGACTGGGCCTGTGGGACCAGGGTGGGCAGGTTGGGTCGGTTGCCCAGCCTCGTTTGCAGGAGGCAGCCTGAAGTCTGAGAGCTGGCCGCAGTCACTGCCCCCACGGGCCACCCTCCTGCAGCACACACCTCCCTCCTCCAGGCAGGGCAAAACACGCCTCTCTCATAGCGCCCCGGAGACCTGGTGTCTCACTCCTGGGCCAGACTCCTCTCGGGTTAGCTGTTGTGCGAAGTGTCCCAGTGCCTTTAGTAACTCCAGGTGGCATTCCTCTGTCTTGGGTCCCTGGCAGCAGGTGCTGCTCTGGCTGAGATCCTTGGCCAATGGTGATTTCCCCCCACCAACTGTTAAAGGGGAGGGGAACTGGCCAGATGTGGGCCCCCGGGAGAGCAGGAGGTCGTAGGAAGGCGGCATGAAAGGGGCGGGAGAAGGGAGGTCATGGTGGGCTCCTCTTTCCCCCGCCTCCCTGTCTGCTTCGTAACCAGGGGCCCTGGCGTGGGGCACAGGCACAGGGCTCGGTCCGGGCCCGTGTGCAGAAGCTCTAAGGACCGAGTGTCCCCAGTGTTTTTCTCCAGTGCTTAAGGGAACAAAAGGTTTTCCGTAGCGTACTGTTCCCTGGTGGCTAACCTGTGGTCCTTGGAGCGCGTCTGCCCATTCCCTGATAGCTTCCCCTGCCGCCGTGGACAGAGGCACCCCCCCCAGAGACTGTGCACCATCTCAGGATGCACATGCGCCTCCTTCCTTCCAACTCCCTCGCCCCACCCTTGTCATTTTACGTTAAAGACGTTCGGAAAGTCAAGACCTATCCTTTCATCTGTTCTGACTCTGCGCCAAACAGCGTCACAGGTCCTGGGATGGGAGTCAGACTAGGATGCCCCAGGAGCCCAGCTGGGCGGCAGGAGGAGGGCGGGCTGGGAGTGGAGAAGGAAGGCCTCCAGGAAGAAGTAGTAGGTCAGGGGTCCCTGGTCCCCGGGCGGTGGGGTGGTACCAGGCTGTGCCCTGTTAGGGATGGGGCTGCACAGCAACAGGTGAGCGGCGGGCAAGCCCGCAAAACTCTGCTCACATCACGGCCTGAGCTCCGCCTCCCGTTTCTCCTCCCCGCCCCCCCCCACCTCCATGGAAAAATTGTCTTCCGTGAAACTGGTCCCTGGTGACAAAAAGGTTGGCAGCCACTGTACATAGATGACCCCTGAGCTGAGTCTTAGTGCATAGTGGTCCCATTAGGACCATTAGCAGGGGCTGGGAGGTCACAGACCCCCAGGTGTGTGTGCCAGGCTGCGTGAGGTGGCCCATACCGCCAGGAGGTTGCTGCTGCCTGCCTTCCTCAGGGAGTCCCCCGGAGTCTGAACAACCTTGTCAGGCTTCGTCCAGAGTCCTGTGTTGTCAGTGGTTCCCTATGGCCACCCTCACTGACATTGTCCTGTCACTGGCAGAAGGAAGCAGCTGCCAGGGCTGCAGGTTTCCAGAGGAAGTCCTGGAGGCCTGGCTCTGTGAGCCCTTCTGCCAAGAGCCTGACTCAGAGGTCTCCCTGCTGGCCGAAGGAGTCCTACAGCATCTGAATGAATTAAAGTGTCTAAACCAAGCCTTCTGGGGAAGCCCCAGTCCTGCTCCCCTTCCCTCTCTGTGGGAGCGGGTGGGGGGAGGAGTCCTGATTTAAGGTTGGAAATAGCAGCATCAGGTTGAGTCATACGAGGGCTGGTCCCACCCCTCGTGTGACTCATTTCCTCTGTGTAGACAGCCGTGTCCGGTGGCCCAACCAGCTTCCTTGCCTCTGCTCTTACACACTTAGGCACAGAAAGGCCGGGAGTGCTTGAAGTAGTAGGGGGAAAGAAGGTAGAATCCCTTCCCACAAGCCCCCAGCTCCAGACCTGTTCCGAGTCCCATAGCCAGTGAGCGATTTCAGAGTCGGAGGGAGAGCAGCAGAGGGGAAGGGCCTGGCTGCCAGGGTCTCGGGCGCCTGCTCTGCAGCGGGGAACAGAGGCAGGGTGGCAGTCTAGGACTCTGGGTCCTGCTCACTTTGTCTCAAATCCAATAAACAGGACCAAAAACCTCTGCATCCCGTAGACAAATGATGCCAGGAACTGGATATCCACATAAAAAAGAGTAGAGGTTGACCCCTTCCTCACACCATACACAGAATTAACTCAAAATAGATCATAGACCTAATTCTGAGAGCTAAAACTATAAGCTCTTAACAAAAAACACGGTAGTAAATTAATCTCGATGTGGCCTTGGGTTAGGCAATGGTTTCTTAGATATAACACAAAAAGCACAGAGGCAAAAAAAAAAACAGATGAATTGAACTTCATCAAAATTTAAAAATTTTATGCCTCAAGGGGTGCCATCAAGAGAGTGAAAAGACAGCCTCTAGAACTGGAGAAATTATTTGCAAATTATATGTGTTTCCCAGGGCGTCTGTAACAGAGTACTGTAAACAGGATGGCCTAGAACGACAGGAATGCATTCTCTGCTAGAAGTCCAAAATCCAGGTGTTGGCAGGGTCGATTACTTCTGCGGTTCAGGGAAGAATCCACCCCACACTCTTCTCCAAAGAAGACGTTCAAGGGACCAAGAAACCCACGAAAAGAGGCTCAGGGTCCTTAGACATTAGAGACGTGCGAATCAAAACCGCAGGGTTGCACGTCATGCCCCTCAGGATGGCTGTAGTCAGACAGACAGACAAACAGGTGATAACAAACGCCGAGGGGACTTGGAGAAACCAAAACCCTCGTACGTGGCTGGTGGGAGTGTAAAATGGTACAGCCACTTGGGAAAACGGTTTGGAAGTGCCTCAAAAAGTTAGACCTAGTTCCCGTTCATTTCGGTCCCGAGAGAGTGGAAAACACCTCCACACAAAATCTGCGCGAGAACGTTCACGGCAGCATCATTCGTAGTTGCCGGAGAGCAGGAAAACCCAGGTGTCCGTGCGCTGCCGGGTGGATGCGCAGCACGCGGCCCGTTCGTGCGCCGGAATGTTACCCGGTGATGAGAAGGAGGGAAGCACACATGCTACAGCGTGGGCGGACCTCGAACACATTGTCCAAGGGGAAAGAAGCCAGTTAAAAATGACCGCATGCTGTGAGGTTTTACGAGCACAAAAATGTCCAAAATGGGGAATCCGTGGAAACAAAGTGTATGATTGGCCGCCTAGGGCCGAAGGGGCCGAGGGGAAGCGGGCAGTGAGGGGTAACGGGAATGGAGTTGCTTTAAGAGTAATGAGGGTCTTCTCCACCGGCGGTAACGGTTGCCCAGCTCGGTGACCATCTCGATGAAGACGTTAAAAAAAAACAACTTTAAAAACAGCCTATGTCTTTGCTTCTTCCCTAACAGAAAGGCAAGAGCTGGATCTCGGAAGATGACTTCTACCGGCCCCCCCAGGACCGGCCCCCAGAGAGCCCTCCCAGCCCTTCCGATCGCTCCGTGGCTTCTTCCGGAGGGACTCCCGAGTCCAGGCCTGCGTTCCTCAGGCATTTTTCTCAAGGGCCAAGGAAGAGCTCCTCCATGGGGGCCTTGGACGAAGCTTGTGCGCCTTCCCCGGGAAGCAGGAAGAGCAAGGCGGCCACGGCTCCGGAGCACAAGAACTTCCGGGTCGTGCACCGCAGGCAGATGGGTAGGTGGCCTCGGGGCCTGCCTTCGGAAAGCAGCTCTGATGTCCTCTCCTCCCTTACCAAGGGGGGTGGGGGGTCTTCTCACTGCAAAACCTTCATCCCAAAATGTAAAAAGGAGCCACCCTTCCTGAGCCACTCAAGAACGCATTGCAGGGAAGGTACTATATTTTGTTACACAACCTGGAAAAGTAATATCCCAGATTACCTACGGAGTACAAAAATACTGTTTCTTATATCGAAGTGAAAGATACCCTCCCTGAAACTCCCCGTAGATCTTGTTATACAGAACTCTTGATTCTGTCTGGAGCCCAGAGCAAACCCTGCCTCTCGAAGGCCCCCGAGTTTCAGGTGCTCCTTCCCACGGCCTCTGTCTCAGATGGTTCATTTAACAGTTCTGGGGGCTTCATCAGATCAGGTCAGTGGCCTCCATGTGCTGCTTGCACTGGGCCAGCTCGATCTTCCGGCTCCTGCCCTGCCCCGTGGAGTCCAGAATGCACCCAGCAACCATAACCTAAATTTCTGTAGCCCTCATAAATGAACTTCCTCTTTCCATCCAGCAAACAAGGGTGCCCTAGAGCCAGGCTCTTCCTCTCATTTTCTGTTTGCTGTGGCCCAGCCGAGAGTTCTGGCCAGGCTCCTGGGGCCCTGGCATGGGGAGTGTGGGTACAGCCCTGGTCTCCGTGCTGGCTGCTTTTAGGTTTTTCTGCCAGCCAGCTGATGTGGTTGTAACCATGCTGTAGAAGGCGTGCTCTGTGCCTGGGTCCTCAGGTTCCCCGAGGAGCGGGCAGACCCTCTGCAGTGGTCCAGGCTGGGGGAGGGGAATCGTGTGCCCTCTGGTGCAGACCCCCTGGGGGCAGGGAGCACTGAGCAGTGTGTGGCCCACGGGCACGTACTCACTCCTTCAGCAAGTACTAATTGAGCGAGCACCTGTGATGTGTCCGGCACTGCTCTAGGTGCTAGGGACACAGCAGGAGAGAAAGCAAGGTCCCTGGCTTCGTGGGGCTTACGTTCTGGTGGGAGAGACCGGAAGTAAAATCACCCAGCAGACACACGGTGTGGGCAGGCGATCATAACCGCTGTGGAGAACAACAGGTCGGGGAGTGCTAGGTCGGGGTGCAGTGTTTCGAGTAGGATGGCCGAGGGAGCCCCGCAAATCCAGCAACGTTTGAGGAGACTCGAAGGGAGGGAGGGAGCGAGCGTGTGGCGAGCCCTGCGGTCCAGCGCTCCGTGCTGGTCCTCTTCTCTCCTAACTCCCGCTTCCCGGCTGATCTCACCCACTCTCGGGCTTTATGCCAACAACCCCCAGTGTTCATCTGTGAACCTTGGCCATGAGCTTCTCATTCAGATCTCCATCTGCTCCATGCATGCCTAGTAGGCTTCTCAAAGGTGACATGTCCCCAAAGAACTTCCCGATTCTCCCATTCCACACCTGCTTCTCTGCTTGTGTTCCTCTTGTCATGAAATGGCCAGCCTCCTCCTCCCAGATGCCGGGGCTAAAAACCTCGGAGTCATCCTCGATTTTCCTTGTGTCACACCACACCTCAAATCCACCAGCAGATCCTGTCGCACATGCAGAACCTTCCACTTCCCGCCACCGCCACCGCCTCAGGGTTCCCTGACCTCCCTGGCCTGGTTTTTGTTTTTGTTTTTTATTTTAGATTTTATTTATTTATCTTTAGGGAGGGGAAGGAGAGAGAAAGAGAGGAAGAGAAACAGCAGTGTATGGTTGCCTGTCAAGCACTTGGGTTGTGTGAATTTGGCATGTGCCCTGACTGGGACTCGAACCAGCAACCCTTTGTTTGGTTCACAGGCTGGTACTCAATCCACTTGAGCCACACCAGCCAGGGCCCTGGCCTGGGTTATGACGATAGTCTCCTGACTGGTCTTTGTGCCCCTGTAGTCCTTCAGCTGTGAGCCAGGATGACTCCCCCGTTTAGAATGTGTCAGATCACGTCCCTCTGCCTGAAACCCTGCAGTGGCTGCTGTGTCCCTCAGAGCAAAAGTGGCTGGTTTGTGCCCTGGTGACAGTCACTCTGTCTGCACCCACAGGACAATGGGCTCCAGAGGTTTGTCCCTTAGGTGGTAAAGGGCCAGGCCCATTGTCTAAAGTGCCTCTTTCCGCCTCCAGGACTGTCCAACCCGTTCCGGGGTCTCCTGAAGCTGGGCGCCGTGGAGCGGCGGGGGGCAGTGGGCCTCTGGAAGGAGCTCTCCTGTGAGCTCTCCCCGCTGGAGTTCCGCCTCTACCTGAAGGGCAAGGAGCGCGCCTGCGTGGAGAACTGCTCGCTGCTGCGCTGTGAGTCTGTGGGGCCGGCCCACAGCGACGGCCGCTTTGAGCTGGTCTTCTCCGGCAAGAAGCTGACCCTGCGGGCCTCCTCCCAGGACGAGGCCGAGGACTGGCTGGACCGGGTGCGGGAGGCCCTGCAGAAGTGCCGGCCCCAGCAGGAGGACGAGTGGGTGAACATCCAGTACCCGGAGCAGCCCGACGACCTCCCCGACGGCCCCCAGGGTGGCCTCCCCTCCCACTCGGACTCGCTCACAGAGCCCGAAACCCTCCAGGGCACGCAGCTGAATTGGTCCTCTGCCCAAGTTCCGGAGCCAGACGCCATTAAAGAATCCCTCTTGTACTTGTACGCAGACAGGACCTGGACACCCTACATTTTTTCCCTGTCCTTGGAGTCTTTGAAGTGCTTTCGCTTGAGGAATGACGAGAAGATGTTGAGTGACAGCCACGGAGTTGAGACCATACGAGACATCCTGCCAGACACGAGCCTCGGGGGGCCGTCCTTCTTCAAAATCATCACGGCCAAGGCCATCCTGAAGCTGCAGGCCAGCTCTGCGGAGGAGGCCACCTCGTGGAGGGACCTGGTGCGCACGGTCCTGGCCTCCTACCTGGAGACGGCCGAGGAGGCGGTGACGCTGGGCGGGAGTCTGGATGAGAACTGCCAGGAGGTGCTGAAGTTCGCCACGGGGGAGAACGGCTTCCTGCTGCAGTACCTGGTGGCCATCCCCACGGAGAAGGGGCTCGACTCCCAGGGCTGCTTCTGTGCAGGTGCCGCCGCACCCTCCCGCCACCCCAGCCCCCCAGCCTCCCTCTGTCTCCGGTGGGGTTCCTGTTTGAGGCTCTGCACCTTTTCCTGTCCCTCTGCAAGAGGCCCCATCCCACTCCTGGGGCATTGCAGCGAAGAGCGTCTGCCCCTCCCAGCGCCCCTGAGGGCCAGCGCCCCTGCTCGTGGGGCCTCCCTCCCTCCCGCTTTGCAGTGCAGCCTGCGGGTGGCGGCCCTGCTATGTGCCTGCCCGCTCTGCTTGGGGCGTTCCGGGGAGGGGAGAGCTCCACTCCCTTCGTCACTATATTACAGCATGATCGTATTATTTGGGAGCAGGGACACGGTACCCTCTCACAAGTTTTTGCATGCTCTTGCAAGTGCACACAATTTTTTTTAATTACAAAAATAGTCTCATACTACTCAGCACTGTCCAATGCAACCTTCTATGTAGACGGAAAGGTCATAGATTTCTGCTGTCCAGTTCACTAGCTAACAAGCCACATGTGGCCACAGGGCCGTAAGATGTGACTGAAGAGCCAAATTTTTTATTTAATTGAAGTTGATTAAAATGTTTTATTTATTTTTAGAGAGGGGGAAGGAAGTGCGAAAGAGGGGGAGAGAAACATCTATGTGTGGTTGCCTCTTACGTGCCCCCTATTGGGGACCTGGCCCACAAATCAGGCATGTGCCCTGTCTGGGAATAGAATTGGAGACCTTTTGGTTCACAGGCAGCACTCAACCCACTGAGCACACCAGCCAGGGCTGAAGTTGATTTAAACTTAAAAGGCTACCCTGGCTGTCCCGTCTTTAGCTCCTCCCCTCAACGGAACCAGCCACTTCCACCACCCTGGCCCTCCCGGCAAGCTGTGCGAAGCTTGCGTGCCGCAGAGTGCCCAAGCGACAGCCTGGGCTGCGAGTGGTGTAGGAGCTGTCCCTCGGGGCGGAGCCCGTGGGGCTGGAGGGGAAAGCCTGCCTCAGGTGTCTGGGGGGAAGTGGTCTGTGGTCAGTACCCCTGGAGGGTGGCAGAAGCTAGACAGGACAGGGCTTCCGGCAGAACACTTCTTCAAGCCTCAGCTCCCCCACCAACCCTCACACCCTGCAAGGTAGTTTGCACTTGTGGGTGTGAGTGAATGCTGGCCGGGGTGGGAGGGGCGGCTCTCACTGTCCCTGCCACCCACCTGTGGGCGAGACTGGAGCTGGGGAACCTGGGCTTCCTCTCCGCCTGTGAGCACAGCCCAGGGGCCAGGCAGGTGCCAATCACTGCCGTTGGGCTTGTATTTCATAGTCTGTGGGGCACTTTCAAAACCGGTCTCATTTAAACTTTGTGATAACCCCACAGAATAGCCAGTAGTAGCCGAATTGCACAGATACCGGAATGAAACCCGGCAAAAGTTCGGTGAAGGTCAGGGTGAGGTAACTGGTAAGCAGAGGAGCCGGCCTTTCTAGTCCTGAGGCCGGAGGGACACTTCCCCCTGGCCCCGTGGGGGAGGGGCTGCACGCTGCTCGGACCGCAGCCGGGCCTTTGCTTTCCCTGGGGCACACTGGCTCCCACTCCCTCTGCTCCCCGCCTGGGGGCACCCCCCGCCGAGGGGCTGCCCTGAGGTCTCCAGCAGTGCTGGCTTCAAGCTGGCACCAGGCAGCATCCAGACTGTCCCATGTGCCCAGCTCCCGCCCTGCTGGCCAAGGTGCTGCCTTAGCTGCTTCCTCTTCTGGGCCCCAGCGGGGCGACAGGCCAGGAGGAGGTCGGCGTTGGTCAGCAAGCAGTGGGGACGCAGAGTGCGGGCTCCAGAACCAGCAAAACCCAACTTTGCAGTCTCATGAAGATGAATTAAGGGGGTTGATTCTGAGTGGCGGTGGTTCTCACCCTCGTACCCTTTTTTTTTTTGAACCTTTATACTTTCCTTAAATAGCAGGCCCTTCCACCTTAGTAGCTTCCTCCGAGTTACTCGGGAGCTGATGCTGGCCGCCCACTGCTCACTCCCCCGCCGTCCTCCTCCGCAGGCTGCTCCCGGCAGATCGGCTTCTCCTTCGTCCGACCCAAGCTCTGTGCCTTCTCTGGCCTCTACTACTGTGACATCTGCCACCAAGACGATGCCTCAGTGATTCCGGCCAGGATCATCCACAACTGGGACCTCACCAAGCGCCCGGTAAGTCTCAAGCCTGGCCCACTGTGGCCACACTGAATGGGCTGCTGAATGACAGAGGAATGGCCACTCCTCTTTGCTGCTTCTGTCCGTCTGCTGGGAGGAGTTCAGCTCCGGGGACAGCAGGGTCACTGGTTCAGGCCCCAGATGTGGGGCAGCTGACCAAGAAAAAACTTGGTGCTTTTCTGCAGCCCCTGCACCGAGCTCTGTCAGGGCCTGCCTTGGTCCTCAGGCGGGAGTCTGAGGATGCTCTTCCCATGGCTGCAGACAAAACTGTTTCAGGCACCAGCAACTGGATGGTTGGATGGACGGATGGGTGGGTGGATATGGATGCGGGTGGGTGAGTATGGATGGACGGGTGGATATGGGTGAGTGGGGGTGGGTAGGTGGATGGATATGGATGGGTAGATGGGTGGATGGGCCAACCAGCTGGTTGCATGTCCCCTGGGAGCAGTCGGCTTCTTCCGTTGACGTATAAAACGAATGGCCGTGACTGGGAAGCCAGACCTCAAACGCTCTGGAGAAGGGCAGTGTTGCGCTTTCCTTTATGCACCGGAGTTATTAAAGAGGAACCGGAGTGAAGATGACGTGAATGTGGGAGAAAGCGAGGCAGGGCCTGGACGACAGGACAGTGGACGAGACGGTGTGCTCTCGGGGTGGGCCCTGTGGGAGGAGGGGTCTGGCGAAGAGAGGCATTCCCAAGGTGGGTTAGCCCGGACGCACAGGCCCAGTGGACAGGCTCGCTTAGGGCGAAGGTGAGCCTTTCGCTAAAGAAGTTGCAGGCCTGGGGAGTGACTACCCACGTGACCTGCCTAGACAGGAATTTAGGGTCGGATCGCCTCGTGAGGTTGCTTCCCGTCAGAGTCAGCGCCCCTTTTGTCCCCTGCGTGCACATGTGCTGCTGCAAACTTGGGGTACGCCAGACTCGCGCTGCCTTATAACATGCTGTGTTTGCTTAGTGTTACGTCTTCAGTGATTACATCCACCAAAGGCTTCTGACGAAGACGCATTCTGAGACCGTGCAGGGTTCCTCTTCTCCAGCTGCGTTTACCCGCTTTTCTGGCCGTGTTACCAGGAGCAAATGATTTGATTTCCGCTTCCTCATCTGGAAAGGGGAGTTAACAACTGCCTGTTTCAGGCCTGTGTGAGGACTGAAGGGGACAGTGCCCTCCAGGCACTTCGACGGACCTGACATCAGCGCCCGTCCCCTCTCCTGGGGCGCGTCCCACTCCCTGCCCCTCGCCCTCTCACCCAAGCGCAGGGAACATGACCCTCAGAGTTCACGCCACCCCGGCCTCTGCCCCCCTGGGGACGGGAACCCCGAAGACATCAGCTTCACTTGGGGTTTTTTTGCTGGTCACGTCATCCCCACCCCTACCCTCAGCGTTAAGTATCTGACTAACAGCGTGGAGAAAACCAGACCTCAGAATCACCACAAATGCAAAGGACCCTTTGGCCACCAAGCACTCGGCGTTCACAGCACGCAGATGCTTCCCCTGAGCCACCTCCTCCCTCGGTGCTGTCACTCTCGTGCCACTTTCTTCTCCCAGCCAGAAAGTTACGGCGCCCTTCTCGGCATATCTGAGGTTGGGAAATGCAAACTAGACAGTGACCGGCGCTCAGGTTAGGGCGTCACTGCTCACCGTGACCACTCCGGCTGGCCCACTTGGGTGCGGCCTGCCGGGCACTTGGCAGTATGTGCAGCCGGGGTGAGGCTGCTCTCTGTCTGTCTGCTCTGCACCCACGGGGCAGAGATGGTCCCCGGGGAGCACAAAGCCCGGCCTGTGTGCAGCGCGGGGCAGTTTCCGGCACACATTCCTCTGTTATTCCATCTGAGCCTCACCCCGGGCCTGAGGCTGAGTCATGGGCGGGGCAGGGCCGGGGCTGGGGCACAGCAGCGGGATCCAGGTCACCAAGGCTTTGCCATAGGGCTGCCCACTGGCCAGGGGGCTGGTGCCTCTGAAAAACGGGGCAGAAGGAGTTGCCCATCCTGGGGGAGGCGAGAGGTGCCCGTGGAGCTGGTAGACCGGAGGCCACAAGCCTGCACAGCCCTCGGCCCCTCTCCCAAGCATGGGCAGCCAGTCTCCCAAGCTCCCTGTGACGTCCCCAACCCCCCGGGGCAGCTGGCCCACAGCACACACTCAGAGTCTGGTGGCAGCCCCATTTGCCAGAATACTCTGCTGCCACCTTGCCAGGAGCTGACCGGATTATTCTTTACTCTAAACTCAGAATAATCCCAGGAGACAAGTACTTTATCTTTTCCATTATACACACGAGGAGGCAGAGTCGCAGAGAGACTAAGGCAGGTTCACAAGGTTACGCAGCTGGGAAGCAGTAGAGCTGGGGTTCGAGTCCCAGTCTGACTTGAAAGTCGGAGCCCTACTCACCGCCCAGTAGTTGACAGTGGAGAGCGTCTCCTCTCTCCTGTGCTCGTCACAGTGAGGGGACGCCTCGGGGGAGAAGGGGCCCTGCTAGTTAGTGCGACAGCCCAGCACATGGAGGTGGTCCTGGAGTCCGTTTAGACCCGGTCTCCGCTTCCTGCCGGGGGGCTCGGTGAGCATCCATAGCTTCTCTGAGCCTCCGTTTCCTCCTCAATGAAGTAGGTACGACAGCGCCCTCCCCTTGGGGTTGTTATGAGGAGGAAGAAAAGGTGTGGTCAAGGTCCTCAGCCCAGTGTCCAGCAAAGAGTAGGAGCTCAGTAATTGCCTTTGGCATTGGGGTGGGGCCTGAGGGTAGAGCCTTTGTGCGCTGTCAGGTGGGAGAGTCGGAGGTTGGTCGCCGAAGTCTGGGGAGGCTTAGGGAGCCCTGGGTGGTGCTGCCGGCGAGAGCGGAGGGAAGTGGGGAAACCTCTTGTTGAGCTGTGTCTGATCTGTGGCTTCCTGTGGTTGGACCCTGACCCAGATCAAGTCACCTGCTCCTGTGTCGGCTCAGGGGACAGTGCCCATTTCCTTTAGGTAGGGAAATGGGGGCTGGGAGGAGAGGAAGTAGTGGGAAAAGTCCGTGAGGCCCCGGGGAGAGGGGCCCCTCCTGCATCACCCCCAGCGCGGTCTGGGGGCGGGGGGGGGGGGCAGCAGCTGGTGCCACGGAGGGCGGGAAGGTATGAGGGTCACACCTTCTCAGACCAGCCGGGTTCAAATCTCGGCGTTGATGAGCTGTGGACCCCGCCCAGGTCACTGCCTCTCTCTGAACCTTGGTCTCTTCATCTGTAGAATGAAGGTGGCCCTCGTAGGGTGAGTGAGTGAGCGCCTGGGTGACTCAGTGCCCGGCCCGGAGCTGTTCACTGAGCAGCCTTTCTCCCCCACCCCCACTGCCTGGTGGCGTCCCCAGGTCTGCCGGCAGGCCCTGAAGTTCCTGACGCGGGTCCGGGCCCAGCCACTCATCAACCTGCAGCTGGTGAACCCCTCGCTGTACGAGCACGAGGAGCGGATGCAGCTCATCGGGCAGAGCCGGGAGCGGCTGAAGCTGCTGGGCGACTACCTGGGCCTGTGCCGCAGCGGAGCCCTGAAGGAGCTGAGCAAAAGGTGAGCAGCCTGGACGCGCGCACCCCCTCGGGGGAAACGCCGGGGCGGGTGGAGGGCCGGGGATTACCGCACGCTTTATGTGCGGCTCTCACTGGCTCACACAGTCATTCATTCATTCGTTCGTTCATTCAACAAATATTTATTGGCAACCTACTTAGTGCCCAGCGCTGGGCTACGTGTATGGGATGCAACACAGAAGGAGGTAGTCCTGGCCCTACCCTCTCAAAGGGAAGGCCGCTGCTGGGGCTGAGGCCGGGCGGGAGAGGGAGGAGGCGCCCAGCTCTAGAGAGGGGCACATCCAGCTGGAGGAGGACAGGGAGCGAGAAGGCTTCCTGGAGGAGCTGCCATCTAAGGTGTGACCTGGAGAATAAGGTACAAAGGGGAAGGGAAGCAGGAAAGAGTGCTGGAGAGGGGAGCGCTGGTGCACGTGAGGCCCCATCTGTGGAAAGCACAGGGAGATTTTCGGAGGGAGCAAGGAGGGAAGCTGGGCGTGGGGTGACGGGACTGCTGGAGAGGCAGGCGAGGGCTGGTGGCCCACAGAGGGCTGGGGGCCCTGGCCTCTCCCTTCGCCGGCCAGCCCGCCTGCCAGCCCTTGGCTGCGCTGCTGTCCAGGGCGGCCTCCCTCCCACAGTCCTCGGGAGAGGGCGCAATTGGGGCAGGACCCTCAGGATGCCCTTTCAGAAGCTTCAGGCGGCCCGCCCAGGGGTGGAAAGTATGCCGGGCTTGCACTCAGAGGCTCTTTCTGTGCCTGTCACGAACACCTCCCAGCCCCCGGGTCGCAGCCTGGGCTGTTCTGAGACCCTGAGGAGGACAGGCCTCAGGCGGAGGAACTGGTACCCGCTGCCCAGCTGAGCTTCACTGCCCTGCTCTGAGGACCTGGGGCAGCTCACCAGCCCCTCCACGTTTCCCCTGCGGCCACTCCTCCCTGTCCGGTGGACTGGGCCTCCTTGGTCCGGCTGCCGTCCTCCCAGAGCCGCTCCTGCCTGGCTCCTTGGGGCCATGGCGGTGCCTGGTGAGGCCTCCGGCCCTCCGAAGGAGGAGCTGCTGCAGAGAGCCCTCTCTGGGGCAGAGGTCTGCTCCTCGGGGCCTGGAGGAACAGAGAGCCTGCTGGGGCCATCACGAGGGACCCTGGAAGGCTGCTTCCCTGGGCGGGAGGCTCTGTCCCCCTCAGCCACTGGCTGGGTGCCTGGATCTTGACTCACTTCCCTGCTTTCTGAGAATCCAGGATCCCGGGTTCCAGAGTCTGTCCCCCTGCCTCCCCCATGACCAGCATGGGGAAATCTCGGGTCACATGGGGCCTCATCACCTGACCCAGGTGTCAAGGAGTCTGCAGACCTGAGTAGACCAGGTGCCTGCAGGGGGCTCCTGTCCCTGCCCTGCTGAGATGGTTTGGTCATCAGCCTTTTGACCTGTGCTGACCGCTAGGGCCAGTTCTGCCTCTTCCTCCCCGACCCTGCACACCTGCTGCATGCCCAGCCTCCAGGAGCACTGGGCTGAGACGCTGTAGAAGCAGCGGCAGGAGGAAGAGCGAGAGGAGCCTCTGCCTGGGCTCAGACCCGCCGTGCGACTCCGGAAAGGTGCTTCCCTTCTCCGAGCCTCAGCTCACTTGTCTGTAAAATGGGCGAGCCATCCCTGCAATCCTGTGGCCTTCCTGAGTTGTGGTGGAGGCTGCAGGGGGTTTGGAGTCTGGGAAGGGACACAGACGGGGACAGAGGGCCCTGGGTCCGCGTGGCCTGTGTCGTGAGAGAGGGCCCCTGACCTGGGCAGGGCCCCGAGGGCAGGAGCAGCTCCCGCAGGAAGTGGCATCTGAGCTGAGGGTTTGTGGAGTTACTTCTTTTCATGAAGGGAAAAAAGAACACTTTTCTCCTTTGCAAAGACAGTATTCAAACAGTAGGAAAGAGAATCGGCCAGGAAGCTGGGACACGCTCCCCTCCCCGTCACAGCGCCTTTGGTCCTGGTGGGCACACTTCCAGCCCTCACTCTGGCCTCACACGCAGGAGACCAGCGATGCCACAGCACGCATGGCATCCCGTGTATCATGAACTGGGGCTCAGGAGAATTAGGAGAAGAGGGGGACGGGAGGCCCAGCTTTTCTAGCTAAGGTGGCCTGTGGCGTGGCGGGCGATGGGAGTGTGGCTCACCAGGGCCTGCAAGGGGCTTCGTGCCGCTGGACTGTGGTTGCTCAGCCAGACCTGGAAGGCCCTGCGTGCCGACCAGAGGCGTTTGGGTTTTATCCCACCAACACTGGGGAGCTGCTAAAGGGTTTTGAGCAAGGGACTGTCGCATCCTGGTCAGATGTTTAGGAAAGGCCCGGTCTGCAGCAGCAGCAGTCATCTGCCCAAGAGGCGAGGTGGCTGGACTGAGTGGTGCAGGGCAGAGGGCGAGAGGACAAGAAGGGCAGCGAGAGAACAGGCAGGTCTTGGACATGGGACCCCGTTCCCTCCGAGGACCCGGCCCGGGGCTCCCACCGGCAAAGGGAGCTCCTCCCGCTTCAGTTGTCAGGCCCCTGAGTGTGACGGCCTGGGTACAGGGCCTGGGTACAGCAGCTCACGGGGAAGGCCCAGACCTGGCCAGGCCCCCGGGCCTCCATGACTGTGAGCAGAGGGCAGAGGACAGATGTGACTCTCCAGCCAAATCAGCCCCACCCTTCCTGCCAGCTCAGGGACAGGCTGTGCAGTCCCCGCCCCCTTGGTTTTCCTGGTGATAAATGGGGGCTTCCTGTTCCCAGAAAGCTGGGATTTTCCTGGGGACACCAGCATAGCAAGCCCAGCGTCCGGCCAGCAGCGTCCTCGCCCCGCAGAACACAACATAGCCTGCCCGGCTGCCTGGTGGGACCTGCCGTCTCCAGCCTGGAGTGGGCTCCCCCTGGACCATCACTGAGGCCTAGCCACCACTGCAGACACCCCAGGGCCTGACCATCCTGACCCTGCATGTTCAGAGCCCCAGGGGCAGGTTTCCAAGCTGCCTCAGACTTGGAGCGTTGTCCCCAGAACCCCAGCAGCACACACACAGGGCGGGGCCGGCTTTGTAGGGGCGGGGGGCGGCACCGTCTGCAGGTGTTTCCTCTCCCTCAGGCAGGATGTAACCCTCGGGATCTCTGCCATGCGCCCTTTCGGGGCAGAAACCAGAGCCCAGCTGGCAGCTGAGCCTCCTCCTCCGTCTCCCCGCCTCCCGGCCCCGCCTCCGAAATGGGATCTGCCGCGGTGCTTGGGGCAGGCCTGGGTTCCTCTCACGTAGCGCTGAAACCACATGCTTGAATGTCTGTCCCTCCGCGAGGCCTGGGGTGCTGCAGGAGGGCAGGAGCCGAGTCTGGTGCGTTTCAGTCCCCAGCCCTGCCCCTAACAAGCGATGGGGCAGTAATGACCACAGATGGACAGGCACTCCCGGGGGGGGGGGGGGATGTGGCTCCGGGGGCAAACTCCTGTGTCCCAACGCCCACCCCGCCCCATCCGCTGCCTGACCTTTGTGCCCACCCCACCCCCACCCCCGCCTCCGCCCCCGCGTCCTCGCCGTCCCGGAGGGGGCGCTAGTTCTCGCAGCGCCGGCCCGCAGAGCCACGGCGAGGACCGAGCGGGTGTGCATGTGTGTGAACGCACGGGCGCCTCAGCCTGGCTCCCGGGACCGGCCGACCCCGTCCCTCGTCCCCTTCCGTACCACCACTTCCATAGACGTTTGTTTTATTTTTTCTGTACCTTTCAATTCTAGAACATAGTTTTAGCCTTGCGGGGATATGACTGACAGACAAAAGGGCGAGGTATTTGAAGCGTGCGGTGCGCTGATGCGCTGTATGGACGCATCGTGAAGGGACTCCTCCAGTCTGGTTAACGAACACTTTGATCACCTTATTCACGCACTTATTTCATTTATTTATTTGGGCATAAATATTTTTTAAAGATTTTATTTATTTTCAGAGGGGGGCAGGGAGGGAGAAGGTGAGGGAGAGAAGCATCGATCGGTTGCTTCTCGCACCCCCCTGGGGACCCGGCCCGCAGCCCAGGCGTGTGCCCCGACTGCAGTCGGACCAGCGACCTTTCGGTTCGCAGGCCGGCGCTCGCTCCGCTGAGCCACACCAGCCGGGGCTGCTCGTAAACTCGTTTTTGGTGAGAACACTGGAGTTCTACTATTGGCAAGTTTCAGTTATGCAGTCCAAGTTCACAGACTGTAGTGGGTGGCTGCTCACTGTTTACTGTGTGGGAGGCACCGCGCCAGACGCTGGAAATGAATTATTCAGCCCTCAGAACAGCTCCATTTCTCAGGTGAGGAAACCTGAGGCTCGGGGCGGGCGAGGAACCAGCCCGAGGTCTCAGCGGCGAGTCTGTGCTCCCTGCCACCCGGGCGGCAGGTGTCGGTGCCGGGTCGGTCCGGTCGGCAGTGCTGGGGATGAAAACAAACGCAGGCCGGCCGGCTCGGAAACCCCTCTCAGGGGCCCTTGTGTTTTCTCTGCAGGCTCAGCCACAGGAATTATCTCTTGGAGTCTCCCCACAAGTACAGTGTCGCCGACCTCCAGCAGGTGAGGAAGTTGTCCCCCCAGACTTCTCTGGTGGGACCCCACACCTGGAGAAACCCGAAATGGAGAGGGGGCAGCGTGGCCTGCGTTCCCTGTACCCAGGCAGCCGCCCTCAGCTTCTCAGGACCTCAGGGCGGGCGTCCCGCCGTCCCTGCGTCCTGGGGCAGCTTGCGAGCCCCTAGCCCCCCGCAACAAGCAGGCACGCCGGCAAAGGCCAGAGTCACAGCGGGGAGAGTTTGAGACACCCCTGTCCTCGAGGAAGGGAAGAGCGGACTGGGGTTTCGTCTGTCAGTCCCGTTACCCCAGTGGCACCGGCGTTGGATGCCTGTGTTGCTCATCTTGATCTGGGGAGGGTGTCGTGCCCACGTGGAGTGACACTGCTGTCGGGGTAGGAGTGTTGTGGGCAGGGCGCCAGGAGCCGCAGCAGCCACGCTTTGCAGATGACCTTGGCCTCCGGGCAGCTCCCTGAAAGGCCTGGCGGCCCGCATGTGCCCTGACAGGTCTCGGAAGGGACGTACGAAGGCTTCCTCGAGGCCCTGATCGAGTTCGCCTCCCGACACGTCTACCACTGCGACCTCTGCACCCAGCGCGGCTTCATCTGCCAGATCTGCCGCCACCATGACATCATCTTCCCCTTCGAGTTCGACACCACGGTCAGGTATGGAGGGCGCCAGCAGCCTCCCCACCCCCGTCCTACCCCCCCCCCCACGTTCCGAGGTGGCGCGCCCCTCGCCATTGTGCTGGAACACACTTAACATCCTCTCCGTGCCAGTGCTGCGAGGTGGGGGGGGGACCTTCCTAGGCCTCAGTTTTGTCATCCACGAATGGGTTGAGGAGGGACTGAATGAGTTACTGCCCTGCCGTGTTGGACACGGCCTGGCACAGAGCAGGCCCTGTGGGTGACACCTGGCGCTGCCTCTGCTCCCATCATGTTCATTCTTGTCCCTGGTCACCACTCATCATCAGAAGCCTCCAGATGGACACATTCATCCAGCAGACCTTCATTCCGGCCCACGTGGGAGTGGAAATCTGAACTGGCGGGCACATTAATTCATTTTCAGCAGGTGTCCCCCGGCCCAGACTCAGTCCCTGAACAGAGTAGGGCTGAGTTCTCCTGACTGCAGTGGCTCAAACATAGGCAAGGAGTCACTTAGCGAGTCTCAGCTGCATTTATTTAGAAACGAAACAGAGGGTGCCAGCGTGCCTCCAACCATGACCTTGGGGAAACGTTACTGCAGGATCTTCTGTCACTGGGCGGAGAAGCAGTGCCCGTGGGCTGGGGGTGTAGGCAGAACGCAGCCCGGCTGTGGGCTCTGTCCGGGAGCACTGGCCGGCCTCCGGCCCCAGCGCGGGCCTCCCGTCCACTGTGACAGGCCCCACGTGCCACTTCCTCCCAGGTGCAGCGAATGCAAGACCGTCCTCCACCAGACGTGCCAGGCCGTGGCGAAGGGCTGCCCGCGCTGTGCCCGCCGGCGCAAGTACCAGGAGCAGGACGCTCTCACCTAACCCAGTCTCCTGCCCCCCCCCCCAGAGGCCTCGGGTGAGGCCTCAGCTCAGCCATCCTGGCCGGGCCTGCTGTCAGCCCGGGCGCTCCCCCCAGGTGTCACAGCTGCCCCCTTGTCAGGGAGGCTCAGATGCGACCGAGCACGAGCCTGCCGGAGGGAGCCCTGGGTGACACATGCCTTTCTGCTCTGGGAGGTGGGGGCGCCAGCAGAACCCCCGTGTCTAGGGGGCTGGGCCAGGGGCTTCGCACTAACCAGGCTCCGGCTGACCACACTGAGGTGGCACGTCTGTCAGGGCCGTTCACATGCGGGGGACGAGACTTGGGACACATCTTCAAATTCACATTCCTGATTAAAAGGTCTAGTTTTTTAAGGTGGGTTTTTTTCCCCTTCATGTTTCAACAGAAAATATTTTTTTATTCTTAACCTTCATCAGTTCCCCAAGAAATCCAGGCACCCTCACCTTGAGCAGACGCACAGGTGCCACCCAGGCCTGGTCTGCAGACTGCTGGGCGGCCGGGCCAGCGGGCCGTGCCTCAGACAGCCGGCCAGGCGGATGGGGTGCCGTCCCTTCACCCTGCCCAGCCGCCGGCTGGCCGCCAGAGCCGCAATGCAACGTGCCAAACGGGCCAGGCAGGCGGGGTCAGCCCTGATGACCACCCTCCTGCTCTCCCTCTCTACTCCCCACCCCCACCTGGCCCACCTGAAAAGCCCATCGTCTTTCTCTGTGCCCCGGACTTGGGTCCCTGCAGGGGAAGGGGTGACTCAGGACCAGCACTGTCAGCACTTTGCACCTTCCTCGGTCCGGGGAAGGGTCGCCGTCTCACCCACCCTCACTCCTACCCTGCACCCGCACAGCAGGGTGCTGCTGCAGACACCCCCGGGACCCACCCCTGCCTGCCTGACCCCTGCTGGGAGGGAGGTAGTCTGCACCCACAGAGAAGGCCATGAGCTCAGGCCGAGGACAAGCCTCACGCACATGGCGGAGCAGTGGCCCGTCCCCCCTGGAAGAGTGCCAGCCCTGCGCCTGGGACGCGCAGGGACCTGCGGGGATAGGTTCGGGGGAGAAGGGTGCCCGCACCTCGCACCTCAGTTTACAAAGCCATGAGCTCCTGCAGCTTCGCCACACTGGGCGCGGCGGGGCAGGGGCTCTGCTGCTGGAGACTGCAGAGTTGTGCTGGAGCGTGGTCACCACTGAAGAGGTCGGGGCGAGTGGGGGTCTGGAATTGTTTCCAAATGATATTTAGACCCTTGGGGCTTGGGGGACTCTGGGTGTGATTTCTCTACTGCCTCCCCCCACCTCTCCTGAGCCCAGCAGGCTCCCCTCAGGCCTGGGGTCCTCTGGCCACCTGGCACACGCAGCCTGAGATTGGAGGCCTCGGGTGGAAACCTGCCTGCCACTGCCAGGAGATGGACCTACTCCCACCTCTCGCTTGGGGTGGTTCGCTGCTGAGTCACCTGCCTAGCTCTGAGGAGCGGGATAAATTGTGCAATAGGACAGAGGAAGTGCTAGGCGATTGGGGGAGGGGCTGCCACAGAGCCTCGGTCCCCTCTCAGAAGAAGGCGCACACCTGTACCCAGGGCACCGAAGCCTCCGGAACCGGAAAGCGGGTCTCCTTTCTTCATCCCATCCCCTCACGGTGGCATTAATGCTCCACTGCAGACAGCCTGGTCGGAGCCTGGGTCACCTCAGGCCCCGGGTGGGGGGTGCCGCCTGTGCCTGGCCCTGTCTCCTGGGGCCCGTGAGGATATTCCATGCTCCTGAGTGAGGCCTGGGAGGCACTCACTTCAGCCCACGCCACCCCCACCCTCCCAGAGATCAGTAGCATTAGCCCGGACCCCCTGCCCATCGCCCAAAGCTGCTGATGCTTTCCGATGAGCTGACCTTTACCCCTCACTTCCAATGGAAAGCTGATGTGAACCTCACTCTTTTTAACATGTCATTTTATGCAATAAACTCTGTGGCGCGGGGCCCCAGCCCCGAGAAGTGCTTTGCAATGTCCTGAGGGAACTGCTGCTGTGTGATTTTTGAATGATTTTGCAGTAAAGACCTGATATTTCTAATCTCTGGTCTGGTGTCTGAATCCTAATGGTGCCGCTGATGTGGGGGGCCGGGGACCATGGGCCATCCATTACCAGTCTGATAGGGCCTCCACTCTCCTGTAAGTCTTTGGGCACAGGAGGGGGGGGGAGGGACAAACATTGGTAAGCAGGGGG